>JARBEQ010153461.1:0-13152 GCA_030265355.1 Tritonia tetraquetra | reverse complement strand
TGCTGATTCTCTGATTTATTTCTTCTTTCAGACTACCATTTGACTTGATCATTACACCTAGGTATTTATAGCTATCATACTAGGGAAATTTGGTTTGACGATAGCTGAAGCTAACAGAATGAGAAAAAGAAGGAGACCCTACCCTCCAACCACCCGCCCAAATATCGTACTCCGTATCTAAAATGTTTTAAGTGCCAGAAAAACACAGAAAAATAGCCATAGAAAGAAAAGTGGTTCGATTCCCACCGTCGACTCTTCCACTTTTCTTTCTATGGCTAATTTTCTGTGTTTTTCCTGCACTTAAAACATTTTCCTACCTTGCTTGACTATTTTCTGGTGCCTACTCCCCTTCAATTCATCCATATCTAAAGCAGGCCAAAAACAAACAAGGCAAAAGTAAACTAAAAACCAAATGATTGACTCACCCATCTCAATATTGGTGCTATAAAGGTTTTCATGAACAGACACTGGCACCTGGATAGCACCGGGGGGGAGTGGAGGAGGAGGGGGAGGTTGCAAGTCACTGGTCTCAACCCGAGTTGTCTTTGATTCGGTCTCGCTGGTCGCTGCTCCTCCTCCCAGCTTCATCTCCAGGAGTTTGAGAGTGTGGAAATGTGACGTCTCGACCAGGGATTTTGTACGTCGGAATCTGTCACTCTGGAACACAAAAGAAACAAAAACAATTGTGACTAACTATTTAAAAAGAAAACTGTTTGTTTACTCACAGAAAGGATTTATCAAAGGCAATTCAACAGAGCTTGAAGATTTCATGTGAATTCCCAGAGCACCTTAACTCTTTCTGAACGTATCGCCACTATATGGGCGATGTAGGTGCGTCTCACCTCACAACTTTTATCTTCATTTTCTCAATTTCCTCTTCTGATTTTCTTTTAAAATTAATTCCTGGTGTTCTCCATTGGATACTGAACAATTTGATGTATAATATATCTATTTAGCGTTACAATTTTTCTCATTATAACACTTTTAATATTCCCATGCCAAACGTCTGGAAAGAGTTAAAAACTCTTGATTTAAAGTTATCAGATTTACACCGGATTGCCTTATCTACCTGATCATGAGTATTTTATGCACTGTGTTCAGCAAGGCTGGACATGGAGCTGGCCGCAACATTTGCTTAGCGGTATTACGCGGTATGGATAACAAAACAAACCTAGGACAAGAATTGTTCCTATGATGATAAAAACACTATTCAGTCAATTAATCATAATTCAGGAGAATTTGAAATAGATGCTGGTGGTTGGGGTGCTCTCACTTCTTCAAAGTACCAGAATAAATCAATCTTTCAATGATGACATGCATTTGCGGTTGAGATAGAAAACAGATGAACTTCCTTTTCTAAAATAAAAGATATCATGAGCTAGAGACAACTCCCATTCCAAACCCTTACCTGTCCTTCCTCTGTACTACTGGCAGTCTTGGTCTCTTCAGTTTTCTTGCCTCCAATGATTTTCATCTTGGGTTTGTTGGCACCACCACTCAAACCACTTTCAATCTCACTGGCCACTTGTTCACTGATCTCCAATTTGCCCACCTGACAAGCAACAAGACAAAATGGATTCAAATCTTATAATATCAAAAACATCAGAAACCCATTCAAATCAACAACAAACAATAACCTTAAAAATTCAAATAGAATGTTGGAAAAGACAAAAACAAAACGACACTTTTCTACAATGAAGAACACCAATTTCAAACATCCTGCCTAAAAGAGATTGGTAGGGCAATTTGATAAAAAAAAAACATATTTTACTACAACAACAGCTTCAGCAAGCATATCAATAATTTAGAGCAAGCAGTGTTGCCGTAGCAAAGGCTGCCTGCTAAGTATCATTCTTATCATTCTATGATGTTTTAAATTCCTTTGAAAAGCACAGATGGAACAAATAATCACACCTACAACCTTCCACAATCGTAAATAATATAGGATTTATAAACAGTGGCTTGGTCTCCTTGCCCAGAGTGGTCCTATCTCTGAAATAAGCTACAAGTGACAAAAGGGGCATGCAAATGAAACTTTATAAGTGCCAATAGCATAATGGTGGCCACAACAGGATGAAACTACCACCTCACCCCCTAGAGTCACAGTGCAGTAAAACGTTATACCGCCTCCCATTAAATCACAATTTTGGCTTACCACCTGTTTTTTGCCATAGTATGGATCTGATAATTTGTTCACTCAAACCTTTTTCATAACGACATTCTCTTTAGGCCGGCCTTATTTTCCATAACACTCGGAGAAATAATGCAGACCTTATTTTCCTGAACACTCGTCTACTCCACCTGTGCCCCTATTCCAAGAAGTGTAGTGTACACCCCGACTATTTTTTATGGTGGCACTAAAATGTTGCATGCAGAGTCCCTTGTTTCGTGTCCCTGAATCCTAAAAATGGAACATACTCCGAGTAAAAAAAAAGGAAATAAGACCTGTTTTGGCATGACTGCGCATGCGCATGCTAACTAAGTGTTCGGGAAAATAGTCACTTCGTTCTCTTTATTATACCATTTTTCCTTCGGATCAAAGGGTAAAATAATACATTTAAAGGCAAACACAGTGACAAAGAAAATTTTGGGTTAATTTTCATTTATTATCTTACCCTTTGGTGCATAACTTCACACAGCCTCCATTTTCCTGTCCTCAGGTCCCAGAGCTGGCAATATTGAGGTTTTACTTGTACACACAAAAAATAACTATCATTAATACTCACCTGGATCTTTCCTCTATCTTTCTCCTTGTCCTCCTTGTCTGCGGGTGGAGGCCAAACAACTTTACCAATGCGAATTGTCCTGGCTCTGCCACTTTTGTCCCGGATAGTGAAAGTCCCTTTCTCTCTGTCTATGTCAATGTTGGCTGGAGGGGGAGGGGGTGGAGGGGGAGGGGGTGGAGTGGGAGGAATCAGGGGCTGGGTGTGGAGAGATGGACCATCAGCAAAAGTCACGGGAGGCGGAGTGGGAGAGGAGGGCATAACGGGAACATCAGCTGTTGTGGTGCTAGTGATGGTGAGAGACTTGGTCACGTTGGCTGTGGATTACAAACAGACAATCAGACAATCATTCACCATTAGAACAGTTTATGACAATTTTACAATTCAAAATGGAAAGACAGCTCCTTAGTTTAAAATAAAATTCTATTGCCTATATTTAGATAAAAAACATTTCTGTAGTTCATATCATTTCTAAAAAGTTCTTAAGTTAGTTTTACACCAAAAAGTTCTAACATTTGAAGTTATACGCCCTTTTCAACACACAAATGTCAAAATGTAAGTATAACTTTCTTTCTTCTTTCTTTATCAATAACCCTTAGTGCCTTTCGTGTAAGACGAGGACGTAAAACTGATAACTATAAACTTTAAAACCAGCATGGATAAAAGTGAAAAGAAGACTTACAAGATGAGTTCAGCTGCTGTGGTCTTGTGTCAAACTGTACGCTGTGTCGTGGCGACAACACAGTGGGGGATAGGGGGTCTTGGGATAGGTTCTTCTCAAACGCTGATTTCATGAATTTGACACGACGAGGGCCAGGGGCGTCTGCTGTGGTAGGGGTGGGGGGCTGTTGATGAAAGGATAATGTTAGCTGACATAGATTGAACATAGAAATGTAAAATATCATCTCTCTCTCTCTCTCTCTCTCTCTCTCTCTCTCTCTCTCTCTCTCTCTCTCTCTCTCTCTCTCTCTCTCTCTCGTGTGTCTCTCTCTCTCCAACCCCCCTCCCCCCTCCTCCAGTTGTTTCAACTCCATCCATACCTGCCCGTTAACAACTCCGTTCACCAATGGAGGGTTGCTGGCCGCGATACCAGACATTCCTGGCACCATTCCATTGCTGACACCGGCAAGGCCGTTGACACCAGCAAAGCCATTGCTGACACCGGCAAGGCCAGCATAGTTGATGCCTGAACCAAAACTAGACTCCAGACTCATGGGTGTGGCCGGCACTGGCCCTACCTGGATACAATAAACGTGTAAACAATATTACAACACAGGTTACAAATTATGTAAAGTGCCTCTGAGCACCTCTAGTGGATTTCCGGCGCTAAATTAAATGAATTATTATTTAAATGAATTATCATTCAAAACAAAAATTGGATGCATTCAAACATAATGACTATCAAAAGACTATTTGGAGGTACTGAGCAAAACAGATGGTGGGCTGAGCCTGTCAGTAAAAGTCCAAAAACTTGCCATCTGCTTTCCTGTGTCTAGAGAGCCAAAGGCCTTTCGTTGGATTTTTTGTATGACATGTTTGTAATCTTTGCGGTGTATCTTATGTTGAGGATTCTGTTCTTTGCTCTGAGTTAGAGCCTATGTCCCACAGTGGTATGTTAGAACTGACTTTGCAAGGGACGAAAGCTTCAGCTTAGTATAATAATAATAATAATAATAATAATAATAATAATAATAATAATAATAATAATAATAATAATAATAATAATAATAATAAAAATAATAATAATAATAATAATAATAATAATGATGATGATAATAATAATAATAATTACAATAATAACAACATGATGATGATAATAATATTAATGATAATACAACAATTGCAAAAATTCCCCAGGCAGTTTGATGCATGTACCTGTAGATGGTGCTGTATATGCATTTGCTGAAGCTGTTGCCGCAGCACCTCCTGTTCAATGGACTGTTTGAGCAACTTGTTCTGTAACTCCTGTTGTTGTAGAGCTGTCTTGAGCACAGCTGTCTGCTGTTGTGAATTCTGCAAAACTGCTGCCTGCTGCTGTTGCTGTTGTTGTTGCTGTAATGATGCTTGAAGTAAGGCTGCGTGTTGTTGTTGCTGCTGCTGCTGTTGTTGTTGTGACTGGAAGGGGAAAATTTTAAAAACAAACATTTTACACAATTATTGGACACAAGAATCTGAACAGTCCAAACTTTATATACGACACATTATTCTGTTAAAAATATTCTTTAGATGATGATCTTATAAACTATTCATCAAATACAATTTTGAACTGAAATGAATTACCTTTATCATATTTTCTATATTGGAAGAACAAAAGTCTGTCCCCCCCCTGAAAGTGTGTGTATTTGTTTGCTTTCAGTGGAAAGTATCAGATTTTAAAAATCTGAAACGGCAAAACGCATGATTGGGGATTGCAGTGGAGGGTCCATCTACGTGTGCAATCGACTGACTTACACACACTCATCAACTAGGCCCGCTGTAAGCGATTACAGTAATACTAGTGGCAGTTTTCAAGTACACGGCAACATTGTGCGATAGGTAATTGATATTAGAATTAAATCTTTGGTTGTTTTTTGTTTTTAACTGTTTTAGGGCTCTATCGACACAGGTAGGCCATTTCAGCGCCTGCCACACGGCTCCAAACAAATCAAAGGTAACTAGATGCCGCCCATAGACCACTAAGAAAGACACGCAGTCCATGGGTGGCACCCACAACTGGGGGAGCTGCACCCCCCGTTGGTGAACAGAGGGCCCATTTATAAACCCCAGACCCGTGGGGTAGAAAAAGGAAAGAGGGAGAGAAGACAGAGTGAGATAAGACAAGATGCCACCCATGGACTACTAGGAATGATGTAATTCATGACCTATTTATATTACCACCCCAGGTGCCCGGAATTAAAAATCATCACAGTGTTCATGACAGCCATAGAAAAGTTGTTCCTTACCACGTAGGCTTGAAGTATAGCCTGTTGCTGTGCCATCTGTTGGGCTGCCACCTGTTGTAGGGGGTCTGGGGGGATGGACAAGGGACAGGAGGGAAACAGACAAAATAAGAGAGACTGTTGAAAGACAAAAAGAAGCCAAGTCCACTAATTTACACTTTGATGAAGATGATGAAGTTTTGACTTCTTTCTCATCTTTAATCAGACCAATACTAATTCGATTCTCCAAGCTAGAAGAGCTATGGAAACAACCAATCCATGATGACCACAGCAACAACTCAGACTGTCACACGTGAAGTTATTTTCAAAAGGAATTTTGTTATACAATAGATCACAAAAAAGAGCATATTAAGTTTGTTTGATCAAACCCCATTAATATCGCAGAGCAGTGTTGGGGCCAAACCCATGTTCAGCCATAAAAGACACACAAGATATCCAGGCACCCAGACCACCAGGCATTACTGAACACAGGGTTAGAAATCTTCTGGATCAAAGAATTTCAGACAAGGAGGTGATCAGCCCACTGTGTCCTAAACTCTTTATTGACACCATGAGCAATACACTGAGTATTATAAATCATAATCAAGGTCAATAGACACGTTAATGCAGCCCCTGTGGTACCCTCCTCAGCTAGGTAAGGACTGGGAGAATTTGCCACTTTGGGTGGACGTATTAAATACAAACACATTATCTATGGTTTCAACAGGCTAACCATGGAGATCATGAAAAAATCATTTAATTTTTAAAATCCACTGATGTCATATCGATAGTAGTTGGCAAAAAAAAATGTAATCTATTTTTGTCCAAAAAATAAACATATGTGACTTATCACAATGAATTGGTCCTAAAGGTACTGATTAATGATTAGTTAATTGAAAAATAAGCCAAACTACCTTTTGGCTGTAAAATTTCTCATTTCTTTGCTCACAATTAAAAAGGGCCGAATACTAAGACATAATAAAAATGACACGTGTCATTTGAAAAGAAAAACCTCTCATCATGGCACTTATAACTAACTGATAATGTTCAAAATGTATCTTGGGACCCATTCATCATGATGAGTCACACATGTCATTGTTATCAACAAGTCTTCAAAGACAGTATCATTTTCCAAAAGATTTTGTACAAGCTCTTTCTTCATGTCAGTCTCACACAGCGGGATGGAAGGATTACTCACTTACTTACTTACTTATTTGATCCCATTACACCCAGTGGTGTTTAGGGCAGCAACAAAGGCCTTCCATCCCAACCTGTCCTGCGTCAACTTTGTTAGGGATGGAAGGATGGTCATTATTAAGTATGTTTGTTTGTTTGTTTGATCGAACCCCATTTTTACCGCAGAGCAGTGTCGGGGCCACCCCATTTTAGGTCATGTAAGGCACACAAGATACCCGGTATTAATGCAGGTACCCGGACACCAAGCATATTAAGTATGTTATTATCCATAAAACTGTACTTACCGACAGGACTGAGGGGAGAGGTAATCCCATTGAGGTTGAGAGGAGGTACAACTGGTGCTTGGAGGCCAAAGCCCATCAAATTCAACGGCTGGGTCAGTGGCTGCAAAGACGGGTTGAAAATTGACAGATGAGTACTTGAGATGAGATGAATTCTCATATTAAATTCTGAATCCAAAAATCAACAAGATACCGTACCCTTCCAAGGATAAAAGGTTACACCCCATTCGACACTTGTAGATTGTTTCAGAGGCGGAATGTCCTGTTTAAAGTCCATCTCCAACAGGACTTAAACCTGTACAGCCAGAAAGAAAGCCCTTTAAACTCTTTGACCAGGCCGGGATTTGAATATCGCATTTCTGGTTTTGAGTGCAAAGGATATCTGTCCTTGATGATTACAAGGTGTTAAATTGTTAGTTTTATGCCCTTGGCAACACATTATAGGTCCTATCAAAGGCGGGACCTCTGATTTATAGTCCATCTCCGATAGGACTTGATTCCAATAGGATCCACAGGGTCAGAGCCATGAAGCTCGAGAAAGTTCTGAGGAAAAAAATCCTGTCTCCACTGGGAATCGAACCCAGGACCTTCTGCTCAAGAAGCAAAGAGCATTACAGCTAATTAAGTAGAAAAGACAATGGCGATGTCAAAACAAGGAAAGAATGTGTGACAGTGCCAAGTCGAATAAGTCGAAGAAAGAAGAAAATGGACATGACGAAGCAAGAGATCAAACCCACTCCAGCTGGCCCAGCCACTTTTGGCGTGATATGAGGAGACCTACTTGCACAGTGAGCCACCACCACTCCAAAAGAATGGCATACAAACTCCAGGTGTATGATAAGGCGACGCAAAAGTCAAATTTTCGTGCCAGTCATGCCATGGGTTATGATCACATGCTTTTGGCAGGACAACAACAATAATGTCAGTGATGATGAGATGTGATCCTTACCTGGTGTGTTTGAACTCCAGGTACTCCTTGACCACCACCCTTGATGCGACTCCCCAAAATTCTCCCTTCCTGTTCGTCGTGGAATTTCAAGGCATTGTTAAAGATATCATCCACCTGCTGGGACATGTCAGAATGGACAGACACTAGATCATCTCGGGCCAGTCTTGCAACTCTGGGGTTTTTATTGTAACGTTGGTTCAGTTTGCTGTGGGAAAGATCTGTCCCATCATTTGTTGCGACGTCTCCGTTAAGATACCGCCCATTTAATTTGTTATTGGACAAATCAGTCGTACTTCCCAAATCTTCATCATCTTCATTGATGGTTGTAATATGGCCGTTGGCTATTCCATTTGGAATGTGGCCGTTGCCGCCTGGTGGACCAGGAGCTCTAGACCTCTTCATATAACGAACATTCATTTTGCTGTTTTCAGCCAGGCCTGAAGGCAGAATTTCTGTTGGCCTTTGGTTCAGGAGACTGGTTTTGGAAAATCCCACATCTTCAATGTTCATTATAAGAGCCAATTTGTTGCCACCTCGGTGTTGTTGTTGGTGGTAGAGCTGGGATGCCGTGATACCATTGGTGGTGGTTGATTTTAGAGAATCTCGTTTCAACAATTCTGGTAGGGGACCTGTCAGCAGAATGATCCTGTCCCTTTCTGGGTTATGAGCACTGAACAATAAAAATATAAATTGATATAAAACAGGTCTCTAGTAGTGCATATTATCGAACAATGGTAACAATTGATTATTTTTACTATTTTCAAATTTAAACAAATTACACTACAACAGCAGGATATAAAATTTCTACATTTCATGGTAAAATTGAAATGAAGTTAAAAACTAAATTTTCCTGTAATATGTAGAGTTGGAAACATATTAAGTCTTGTGAATCCAACACTTAAAATGAGGATCATTATCTTTAAACAGTTTAATGACAATCAAGGCAGTCAATCTCACCTTTCAGCATGAACAAAGTGTTGTCGGTGATGAAGCCTCTCTTTGGATCTGTCAATAGAAACCATAAAATAGGCAGTGCCTGCTGGGAATCCAGGAGGGACCTCGATCTCACTGATAAGGTCTAGGACATAATCATATCCCATCAACTCGTAGAAATCCACATCTTCCTGAAGCATGACTGTCCATCCCTGCTGGTTTTCACTCAAACCCCTTGATGAACAGCAGAGAAAAAAAAATGTGGATTTGTTTCAAACAAACTCAACTAATGAATAATTTGACATTCACATAGAAATACAAATATTACAGTGACCATATTGATCTGTGTTTTCACCAAGGTGACTAAAGTAACATAAAATAAAAAGAGAGGCCCCAAATGCTGCATTGTGGTATCAAAAAGTTCTGAAGTTTGAAGGTTTACACCCTTTTCAACACATAAAGGCCATATCAAAGGCAATTCTAAAGAACTTGACAAGATGCCACGTGAATCTACAGAGCAGAGCCATGAAAACTCTGAAAGGACCAGAAAAAAAACCCACGCTAAATGGGCTCGAATCCAGTCCTCGCATCTGAAGTCGAGTGACTTGAAAAGACCCAATTTTATTCATATAGGTTGATAAATAAATATGTTATATGGACAGTTAAACATCATTGATGTTTTTAAGTGAACTCAGCAGAAACCCAGGACACACGAGTTGCCCATGGGAGCATAACCAGGATAAAATTATTTAAAACCGAAACAGGACAAAGAAAAGATTAATGCATATGATCTTGTACGTGACCATTGTATTTGTGGAGTCATATCTTAGTACAGCTAACCTTACACCGAAAGGTACTCAAAAGGTTATTGATAAAGAAAGAAAGAAAGAATCTTAGTACAGATAATGAACTCACCTCAGCTTGAGTAGATGGGAGGTGAAGAGTTCTCCAGATGTCCATGACTCTACATGTCCAATGGCATTGATTCCTGGACACAACAGTATAGAATATATCAGAATTTTCCCTCCTGCCCCTTTTACTCCTTTGTTATTTTTTCTTTTCCTCTCCTTTCTTTGTATTAAATTAAGCTTACCAAATGTTAATCTATTTTTTCACAAAATTCTTTTTAAAGCTCTCACAAAGTCAATATTCATACAAAGAATAGATTTATAAGTTGTAATTTTATGTCCACTTGCACAATTAATTGTGTATTAACGCAGACTGATGTTTTGGGTTATTATTTCTTCTGACAGAAATGAACATAGAAAGTGTTACTCATGATTATAA
This sequence comes from Tritonia tetraquetra, assembly GCA_030265355.1. Lineage (NCBI taxonomy): Eukaryota > Metazoa > Mollusca > Gastropoda > Nudibranchia > Tritoniidae > Tritonia > Tritonia tetraquetra. The sequence goes on along the minus strand of JARBEQ010153461.1, from coordinate 2,864 downwards.
CAGGTTTTCCAATGGATATCTACAAAAAAATGATCTATGTTTTGCAACATGTGGCCGGTGTGCACCATTTGTGGCGGAACAGAGAGCTGGCTCCAGCACTGCATTGCAATGTTAACAAAAACAAACTTACCGTCAGGAAACCTAACTTCCAGGGCCATGTTAGCCTTCCTCTGTATGGCCTTCCATTCCAGGAATGTGCTGGGGTAGACACGACTCAGTCTGGGATCCATGTAAGCACTTTGGAGGATTTTGTGTTGGGCTGTGTGGTTGTGACCTCCTAATCCGACATCTGATGCAAACCTGTGGAATGAGTTCATTCAATTGTTAAGGCACATGAGAGGCCAATCAGTAACACTTTCATAAACGAACAAAATTGAAATTATTGTCCAGAGAGGTAGAACCTTCCAGTTTATATCAAATGCTGAGGGGGTACCCACAAGGGCTACAGTAAATTGTTTATTGGCCTTTCTTTGATTAATACTGCTCAGAGTATTGCTCATAGTGTCAGTAAAGGGTTAAGGACACAGTGGGCTGATCACCTGCTTTGAAATTCTTGGATCCATAGCATTTCCGGGTGTGTCCTGACGTGTTTGGTGGTTGGGGTGCCTGCACTTATGACAGGTGCCCTTCATGATTGAACATAGGGCTGGCCCCAACATTGCTCTGCGGTACTGATGGGGTTCGATCAAGCAAACAAACAATTGAAATTAAAATGCTATTCATTTTCCCTCCATTGAAAAAAATACAGAAATTTTTTTTAAAGGATAAATAAATAAATAAATTACAAAGGGATTGGCATCTACATATTTGGATATCATTAAAAAATAATAATTGTTTGTATCTGTTCCCTATTTATTCAGGATTCTAGGACTCCAATACTAGATTCTCTAGAAGTCTGAAGATTATGAATCCTATAATTCTACAGCTTGCCCATAAATGGATTATAGTATAGCTCTATCATAGAAATGGGAGAGAGTGGATAAGTGGTTAAGGTGGTGACTTTCATTGCCAGGATCATGGGTTTGAGTCCTACTTCAGGCACTAAGATTGTTTCTCCCTTGGATCAGAAACTTTACTCCATTTGCCTCACTCATCACAGATGTATCAATGGGGGAAAAAATGGGAAAGTAAATTGAGGTAGACCAGCTTCCTTTCAGGAAAGTGACAAACTGCTACACTTGTCGGCCTCTCGATACTGAACCTGGGTTAAGCTCTGGCCCCACAAGAACAAATTTTAATAGAAACTCGACTCATACATCATTTTTTCTAATAAATACAAATAGACAAATAGATGGGTAAATCAAAAAACCAAATTAATGAATTCACCACTTACTTCAAAAGGTATTTGAACAGGGTTTGGCTGGGGTTGAAGCAGCACAGACAATTAATCATCAACATCCAAACCCTCTCTGTCTTTTCCTTGCTCTGTCCAAGCCATGCCTGGTTGGCCAACTGGCACAGAATTTCATCACGGATTGCATTGTTTTTCAAACCCTTGATGAAAGGAAACAAAATGTCCATGAAACCATGTATGAAATCATTGCACAAGCTTCAAATAACTATCTAAAATTTTTCATAACATCAGTTTCTTTTGCCCGTCACATATCAATGAGTTTACTTCTAGAGATTTTGAAACAAATCTTTCAAGTGTTCATAACTCTGAGGCTGCATTTGGTATTAACTATTATTAAGTAAGTGGGAATGCTTGCTTCTGCTATGATCATTTAGTAAAATCAATAAAGAATAACTGAATAAAGTAGTTTTGTAGTACACACATCTAATAAATGTTGGTGTAACAAGGAAACTCCGATGTTCCCTCTAATTTGTTCTAGTCTGGTGTTGTGCGAAGTTTGACCCAAAAATCCCAATTGTGTGCACTGTGTGCATGAGAATGAAATTAAGACAAGAAATGTTTGTGTGCTGACATTCCTCAACTGTGCACACCTATTCTTCCTAGTATGCCCACGCAATTAGAAGGAACATTGCTCAATTATTTTGACAATTAAAAGGGTAACTAAAAAATCTGTCCCTTACCAAGTTGATGATAAAGTCTGACAGGATTTTCTCCCTTTTCTCAGTCATGTTGGAGTCACACATAAAACGAAGGATCTAAAAGTATATAAAGGATAACAAGTCATCACAATGTCAGGTAAAAAACATGTTTTTCCACAATAGTAATCTGAGAACTAGATTAAATTTATAATCTAAAGAAAAAATAAAAGAAAAAAAACCAATCGTGAGAAGGAAAAAAATTAGCAATCTTTAAAAAAAAAGAAATGTTCAACTTTAGAATACGAAAAACAAACAAAACAAATTAATCTGAGATAAATATTAAATCTAAAGACTAAAATCTTAAGAAACAAAAACCTTTTATATGAAAAATACTTTTATCATATCAATCAAATGATATGAATGTCTGCATTGGTAATAACATTATTGGTGATGGTTATGATGATGACAATGACGATGACACTGATAAAGGCTATGACTATGATAACAATGTCAAACTGCCTTTTATAATAACTATGACCGTGACATTTAATGATAAATGAGCTCAGTCCTACCAGTTTAAAAACAGCCAAAGCCTGGACCAAATTCTCATCTCCTTGTATGGGGGTTAGGGACGTGGTGATGGGTTCCATGGTAACTCCCCATGACGGATTCTGTGACAACAAACGCACATTATAACATATTTCTAAATAGATCTAGCAATTTTTTTCTATGATTAATACTGTTACGCCCAATGTGGTAAATTCTCCCAGTTCTTACCTAGCTGAGGAGGTGACCACACGGGCTACATTCATTTGTTTATTGACCTTGATTATGATTTATACTGCCCAGTGTATTGCTCATGGTGTCAATAA
>JARBEQ010153350.1:0-13154 GCA_030265355.1 Tritonia tetraquetra | reverse complement strand
AATGTCTCATGACAGCTAATGTTCTTACCACTAAATGTCTCATGACAGCTAATGTTCTTACCACTAAATGTCTCATGACAACTAATGTTCTTACCATTGAATGTCAGGCTTGGGATTTCCTGCAACTTCACATTCGAAACGTGCCGATTTCCCTTCCACAGCTTGGATCTTCTTCAAGCCACTAGTAAACTCTGGTATTTCAGCAGCTGGGAAAGATATGAAACGTGTTTAAGATTTTGCATCCGTTTCATACTTAAAAAGTTCTAAAGTTTGAAGTTTTACGCCCCTTTTCGACACAGAGATCATATGAAAGGCAGTTCAGCAGAACTTGAGAACATTCCACATGAATCTCCAGGGCAGAGCGACAAAAACTCTGAAAGGTCCGAAGAGAAAAAATCCTGCACAAAATGGGACTCGAACCCAGACTTCCGCATTTAAAGGCAGGTGCTATGTTACGGACACCCCCCTAGGCCCTATCGACCTAGCCAATAATGTAATTATATTTGAAGCAAACCGTGCATACTTTCTTTCTTATCCAATTCCCTGCAAACCGTGCATACTTTCTTTCTTATCCAATTCCCTTTTACCATTACAGTGTGGAGCCAGCACAATAAGGCTGGATTTCTCTGGATCAAGATATTAAGCCAAGCAGGTGATCAACCCACTGTGAATTGTGCATACAAGGTCAGATAAGTCTGTATCAAAGTTTTACAATTCTACGATTTTATTGTATTTCGTGATCTGTCTTGAGCAATACTATTTAACGTAAAGATAATGTTGGTGTGATTTAGCCTTAAAACCATATTTCAAAAGTTCAAAAGTTTGAAGTTTAACGCCCTTTTTAACACATAAAGATCATATCAAAGGCAGTTCAACAGAACTTGAGAAGATTCCACGTAAATCTCCAGGTTAGAGCCTTGAAAACTCTGAAAGGTCCAGAGAAAAAATGCCTCACCAGGCCTGTCCTCCAGAGTCTAGTAGCTTGACCACTGAGCTAGGGACCCCGCCCCCCTTAAAAAATCAGATTTGATAATATGTAAAATAATAATATGAAATAAATAGTAATAATAACTAAATGTTTTGAATTATATTCCATCACCCACCATTTGGATCTTTGATCTTCACGCTGTTGGAGCAGGTGGATGGTTTACTCATGCCAGCCTCGTTCTGAGCAAAAACACGGAACTCATACTTCTTGTCCTCGATCAAGTTCGGGATGTTGATCATGTTGGTGATGGTCAGCTGAGTGTTGACTCGTGACCAGTTCTCAGTGCCATGCTCTCTCTTCTCCACCCAGTAACCTTGGATCTTACCACCTCCATCAGAAGGCTTGGCCCAGGTCAAACTGGCAAAGTTTCCGCCCACTTCTGTAACCTCTGGTATGCCTGGACTATCAGGGACATCTAGAGAAATACAGAAATAAATAATAATTGAATTCTGTGTTAAATTTCTTTTTAAAAATACCAAAGGAGAACCATACAAAGTGGCAAACAGTTCAGTTGGTAGAGCATGTGTCATATGGCAGAGCATTTGAAGACAAAAAAGAAGAAGAAAAGACACAAATAAAAGAAATAGTCTAGCAATATCATAATACCAAAGAAGGAGGAAGAGGAGGAAGAGGAGGAAGAGGAGGAGGAGGAGGAGGAGGAGGAGGAGGAAATTTACATACCAAATTGCATTTTGGCAATAATAGGACTCTCAGCAGTGAGATAGTCTCCACTGCCATTCTCTGAAACAGCTGCTACACGGAACAAATACTGACTGTTCTCATAAAGGCCTTGTACATCGATTGCAGTGTCCTAAGGAAACAAAATAAAATTGTCATAGATTTGGAAACAGCAAAAATCTACTCACAACTTCAAAAAATAAAAAAACCTTATAACAATACCAATATGCACCGAATTTGAAAAAAGAAAAGCAAATAAATTAACATTAGCATAATTTGATTTTTTAAAAAAGTAACAACCAAACTCATGTTAAAGTGAGCACAATACAATAAAGGCTGCTGGAATTTAACCACTTCGCTGCTACTAAATTTTGACCCTGTGTGCTAGCCAGCCTACTCGACTTGCTATGAATAGTTTTATCTCAGTAACAAATAACAACACAAACATCAATTGAAAGATAAATGAACAAAGAATATAATATAATAATAATTTAGGGAAAACCTGACAAAAACCACAGTGTTATTTAGAGAGGGGGTGAAAAGACTTACGTTTTATGATGTACGTAGTGCGTTGAGTAGCACACATGAGTGGGTTTATGTCACACGTACGTATTACATGGTCTAGCAGACAAGTGGTTAAGGACCAAAGAGTAAAAAAGTAAATAAAAATATCAGAATTTCTAAAGGAGCCAAAAAACGGGAGTGTAGAATATTTCGGGTAAAAAACCTTCCTCAGCTAACAAACAATACATAAAAGACAACAAACACTTAGCACAGGGACCTGCAAAAAAACCTCTCATATCAGTGATTAGTAGAAGTGCATGTCCGTTCAGTGGAAGGCCGGGCAAACTTACTTTACAGTGTGAAGATACAGTGACCCAATATGGTTTTCCGACTTCTTGGCGTTCCACCAAATAGCTGGTGATACGACCACCGCCGTCGTCTTTGGCTGGTTTCCATGTGAGATGACAAGTATTCTTTGTGATGTCGGACACAGTGAGGGGCCCTGTTGGGGGTCCAGGGGGACCTGACAAGGATAAAGAGATGAAATAAGTAAAGCATTTGATGAAAAAGATTTTTATGTAAGAAAAACATTCTTTAATGAATGAACCGCATCTGAGTCTATTCAGAGCGACAGCAAACAAAAATTTACATCCTTTCCTGAATATCATAAGAGCTGGCCAACGGATAAAACAAGATTTTGACACAGAAATCTACCTATATAGTTCCTTATCAATATCTAGCTTAGGTATATATCTCACTATTTTCTCTATCAGCAATGGCTAGAGAGTTAGAGTTTTCTGAGTACAAATAAATTGAAGGGGAGCAGGCACTAGAAAAGCAACAAGCTAGGTTGGAAAATGTTAAAGTGCCAGAAAAACACAGAAAAATAGGGGTGTGTGTTCGATTCCCACTGTCGACATTCCACTTTTCTTCTATGGCTATTTTTCGGTGTTTTTCTGGCCCGTTAACATTTTCCAACCTTGCTTGATCATTTTCCTTGGAAACTCAAAAGTCCCAGCAATAGGAATTACATAAAGTGAAAATAGGCCAGCAATGTAAGGGTTAAATTCCCTAGTGATTTAGAACATACAAATAATTCTACATCAAAGTATGTTTACTTCTTCATATTGAAAAGAAAAAAAACCCCTATAAATGTGAACTATGTTTACTTCTTCATAATGAACAGATAAATGTGAACTAGTATGAAGAACAAATCACTTACTGACTACTTTCAAGTTGAAAGGAGCAGAGGCTGTTCCACTGTCATTGCTGACTTCAATGGTATACTTTCCGGAATCATCTCTATTAGAATCTTTGTAGGAAACATACAGAACAATGCAAATGTTAAAGACAAATAAAATCAATTGCATATTTAAAAAAAAAACTATTTCACTCAAAGGTTTGAACAAGTTTAAATTCTTTCCTTACTTCTCTTCCACTTAAAGACATATAACAATGTCGTGGTTTTTCTTTTACTCAATTTTACAAAGATCAAACATGAAAAGTGGATTATTGATACCCTCTTACTGGAGAGGTCTTGTAGAAACAACAGACAAAAATAGCGATCAATTTCTTTTTTTTCTGAGCAAACAATAACAGCACTCCCCAATTAAAAAAATAAAGGCAACAAATAATAAAGACTAAAATTCAAACAAACCAAAGACTTACCTTTAATAACAAAGGTGACATAATCATCGAAAGGTGAGATCTTGATGCGGTCACTTTCTTTGACCTCTTTCCCATCTCTCTTGATCTTGATATCAAATGGACCAGTTCCACTGTATGGAAGCTTGACCTTGAACTGGTCTCCTGAATCAATCTTCTGGTCTCGCAATTCTTTGTCGATTCTGGGCGGAGCTGTGGATTAAATTGGAGATATAATATTTTCCACTTGCTTTTTTTTCTTCAACAGGTCTATCCCATACTGTCGTGTGGGGTCACCGGTACACGTTCCTGTTTTCCACTCCTTTCTATCCATATCCATATCCACCTATAAAACTGCTGTTTCCAAGATCATCCAATAGCTATATAATGAACATAATATCAACATTCCTAGGCTAAAGATAGGAGGCAAGTGGTCTGGAGGGGTGTGGGTTCGAGTCCTGCGTCAAGCACTTAGTTTTTTCCTTGGGTGAGAAACTTTACTCCATTAGCCTCACTTGACCCTTTCTTTCTTATCCAATTCCCTTTTACCATTACAGTGTAGGGCCAGCACTATGAGGCTGGATTTCTCTGGATCAAGATATTAAGCCAAGCAGGTGATCAACCCACTGTGCCTCACTCGACCCACATGTAGAAATGGGTACAATAGGCACTATGAACATAAAAGACTTAACGACATGCACTAGGCTAAAGAAACTCCTTTTCATATGCTTTCAACCATCCTAAATACTTTAAAAAACAATATGAATACTATTAAAATAATAGCTAGTCTTCTCCACCACTTCCACAAAGTGTTGGGGCATATTTTTCAATTGGACCACCAGTGCCTTTAGGACCAGCTCATAATAGTGATGTGACACAGTTTATTCTGAATCACTGATAGCAAAGCATTAACATCAGATATAATTTCTATTTTTTAAACTTCTGCCAGCAGCAAAAATGTAAAGAAAGGAAAACTCCCCAAAACTAACAAATAGAAGAGATAAGCATAAGTACCTTGAACAGATAAATTGGCTGAACAAGTTTCTTTTCCCAGGGCGTTTTTCACCTCGCAGGTAATCTCACCCCCATCTTTGTCATGCAAGTCGGACATGATGAGTGTGTAGGTATCGCCATCAATCTTGACCCGATTGCGGCCAGACGTTCCAATTTCAGATCCGTTCCTGAACCTGAAATGATGCAATGGCATTAGAAAGTTTTAAAAGTTGTCAGTTTTATGCCCTTGGCAACACATTTTAGGTCATATCAGTTTATAGTCTTTTTATCTCTGATATGACTTTTTAAAAGTTCTAAAGTTTGAAGTTTAACGCCCTTTTTAAAACATAAAGGTCATATCAAAGGCGGCTCAACAGAACTTGATAAGATTCTATGTGAATCTCCAGGGCAAAGCCTGAAAAATTTTGAAAGCTCCTGAGTAAAAAATTCTGCACCAGGCGCGACTTGAACCCCGTCCAAAGTCTAGTGGCGACGCACCCCTGATAGGACTTGATTCCATAAACAGTCCACAGGGTCAGAGAAAGTCCAAACAAAAAAATATCCACATTGTAACCAGGATTCGAACACAGGGCCCTCTGTACAGGAATTGAGAATGCCTTACAGCTACACTACACCACCCCTCCCCCTAATTGGGCTTGATTAACCAACCAAACAAACAACAGTTTTGAACGTGCATCCGACCATGACATCACCTTATGTGGCAAAATCTGCTCAGTTTTCTTATAGTTGAAGGGTTTACCCCAAAGGCCTTATGCGGCCAAATCCACTGTTTCCTTATAGCTGAAGGGTTTACCCCCAAGGCAATAGGAAACATTGTTATGGCCAAAATTTGGGCAACACCTAAAAATGCGATGCTTGATTTGCCATTCAAGGTACGAGGTACAGTGGGCTGATCACCCGCTTGTCTTATCTATCCGATCCAAAGTTTTTCCAGCTGTGTTCAGCAATGTTGGACATTGAGCTGGATGCAACACTGCACAGTAATAACATGCGCTACAGATAAAAAAACAACAAAAAACAAAAACAAAACTGACCATGACACAGTGGGAGCAGGAGTACCAGAGACTTGAATGCTCATCTGTGCCTCTCCACCAAGAGGGCCCTTGGTGTTCTGAAGCCTCTTGGAAAAGTCTGGGGCACTGCCGACTACAAGAAAAAGGAAGAAAATGAGTAAAAAATCAATAAACATCATAATGTAGACCCAATACAATTCACAAGGTATAGAACTCAACGAACAGTGGAGAAAAATAGGAAAAAAACCTTCCAATAAAGACAATAATACAAGGACACAGAACGTTTTATGTATACCCTTCTTCAGCAAACAGTAATACAAATACAAACAAAAACTAAAGTCAACAACAAACACTAGTATGCAGAAAGAGATATCAATAAGAAATAAATATAAATACGAATCAAAATAAGGTACGTTTAGTGCTATAACGGTCTATATATGGTATAAAAAGCTAAAGTTTGAAGCTTAACTCCCTTTTTAACACATAAGGGTAATATCAAATTGAACTTGAGAAGATTCCACATGAATCTCCCGAGCAGAGCCTTGAAAACTCTGAAAGGTCCAGAGAAAAAAATTCCGTACCAGGTGGGACTTATCTACCCGATCCTCTGCATCCAAAGTCTAGCGGCTTGACCACTGAGCTGGGGACGCCCCCCATACTTGGTATAGATAATCATGCCATATCATTTCATTCATTCTTCACAAACAAATGTAACAAAAGGCATTTTAAAGGCTTTGAATTCAAACCAATGGAAAGCTACTGAAAATTAGACATCTCTATCCTATCCCTTAAAAAAAACAAACCCAAAGCAACCAAAAACAAAGGAATGTTAAACCAACAACACTTTCACTAAAATAAAATAAATTTCTAAAAATGTTATAATTAAGAAATAAAATGACAAAATCAAATCAAACAAAACAATAAAACAACAACCAACCCACCAATTTTTTCCTTAATCTTGACCGGAGCACAAGGCAGGCTGGGTTCTCCAGTACCGGCAGCGTTGATAGCGGACACTCTGAACTCATACTCGGCGTTCTCTTGGAGACCGGACACATTGAATTGTGTGTCGTTGAGTGGGAATTCATTAGCTTTGGACCACATGGTCATGCCTTGTTCTTTCTTCTCCACAAGGTAGCCTGGAATGGAGAGAATGTACATTAGCTGTAAAAAGGTTCACACTCTTGGTAACTCATTATAGATTATGTCAAGAAAATGTTAAAGTGCCAGAAAAACACAGAAAAATAGCCATAGAAGAAAAGTGAAAAGTTGACAGTGGGAACTGAACCCACACTGCAGCATACGACAACACCGACTAGCCAGAGACAGAGGCCATGCTCTAACCAACTGAGCTAATTAGCCTTATCAAAGGTGAGACCTCCAGTTTATAGGCCATCTCTTATAGGACTTGATTCCATAAGAAATCCACAGGGCCAGAGCCATAGAAAATTCAAGAAGGTATAAAGGAAAAAAGATCCCCCCATCGCTGCTGGGATTTGAACCCAGGGCCTGCATACAAAGCAAATGCATTACTGATGTGCTATGATGATGCGACCCATTCATTAAGTGCTAGAAGTTGCAGCCCAAGAGGTTGTTTGTTAGATGGGTTACACCCAAAATATTATGAGTTCCTTTATATTGTCCTTTATGGAAGATTATATGTAGCCTTTTTATTTACAAAGAAAATAGCAACTTGATAATACATCATGGAGGCATAATATATGTTAAAAAATAAAAAATTATATATAAACAACAAATATAAATAAAACATTGAAACCATGATATATAAAAACAAGAGTTGTCCACATTGTCTTTCTTCTTATCCAATTCCTTTTTACCATTACAGTGGTAATTACATCCACATTGTATTCTTCTAATTGGAGTGTTGTCAATTCAATCATCATTGCAGGATTTCCATCTTTGCACATCATTGAAATTGATTTGTCACTTTTTAATTTCTTACCTGTTATCCTTGAGCCTCCATCATTCCTTGGTTTCTCCCACTTGAGTTCGGCAAAGGTCCTACCCACATTGACAACCTCTGGCACTCCACAGGTGGTTGGTTTGCCTGGATGAATTCAAAAGGAAGTAAAAGTTTTTAGTTTTACGCCATCTGCAACTCACTATAAGTCATTATTAGTCATATCAAAGGCTGGACTTCCAGCTTATAGCCCATCTCCAATAGGATGTGATTACATAAGGAATTCACAGGGCCAGAGCCATATAAAGTCTGAGAGAGTCAATACAAAAAAAGAACCCTCATGTTAAATACAGAACCCAAAGCTTTTCAAACATATCTACAAATAAAAATTCTCCTTTCTCTAACTTTCAGCATATTTGTCATATCTCCAAATCTATATCTCATTATTTCTTTCAGTAAGTCTCCTAAAAGACTACAGTCAACTCTGGTTAATCACAACAACGACAGGAGCAGCAAAATTGTTGCGATTATCCAAAATTGCGATTGACCAGTGACTTTTATATAGAATTAATTAATTCTGTTTCTTGGGAAAAGTTGCGATAAAGCAACAATTGCGATTAAACGAGTTGTGATAAAGAGGAGTCAACTGTATTTGGGATTTGAACTCAGGATCTTCTGTGTACAAAGTGAATGCATTACCGTTACACTACAATGCCCCCAATGCAGTCAAATATGTAAGATCAAACTGTCAACTCACTGTATTTAGGCTTGACCAAAACAGGCCCGGTGCTGGCACTTGGTTCACCCAGCCCTGCAGCATTCTTTGCTCTGATTCGGAACTCAAATTCAGTGTTGTTATCTAGGCCCTTGACTGTGGAAAGACAGAAAAGATTTGATCAGAATTACTACATTTGATCTCTTCTTTTATTGAGAAGAGGTGAAAGTTATGTAGGGAGAAGAGTTAGAGAAATATTATTTGGAAGTAGAAAGAAGGATAGACCAAGAAGACGGTTATAGGACTGTATAAATGAAGACATGAAAAAAGCAGATAATAGAAAGGAGAACAGGAAGACATACTGACAACCCCACACAATAATATGGGATAGATCTGTAGAAGAAGGTGATCTATATTTTTAGAAACACCAATAATAACAGATGAACTTAAGGACATACTTTATTTTTTAAATAATTTGGTTGAAACCAAATCCATCAAGAAAGATTTAAAAACGGAATTTACTATGCATAAATTTTTCTTTTTGTTTGACGGTTGTGTACAGTCTAATTCCAGCAGATGTTGTGAACTGGAATGTATTCCTTAGGTCATCGACAGTGCCCCATAATTTTTTGTTCAGGTCACAATCTTTGGGCCAAAATTTAGTTCTGAGTGGCGCAAGGCTGTACATTCTTGGATTATGTGGCAGACAGTTTGTTCTCCGGCTTGGAGTCATACAGAGATGATTCTGCCACACCTATTCTTTTCAGGTGAGCTATGTATAAATTAACTATTAGTATTCCAATAAAGGTAAGAAAATGAGAAAATGAAAATCTAACCTGTTCCCATTGTCTCTTTGATGGGGGCATCATTGTAAGTCTTCCATCTGTTGGATGACGGCTCCTTGTACTCAATGATGTAACCCTGCAGTTTCTTTCCTCCGTCACTCTTGGGTTTGTTCCAGGTCAAGGTCACGGATGACTCGTCAACATCGTCCACAACAGGGTTGATGGGAGATTCAGGTGTTGCTGATAGATGGAAACACAAAGATATGGCGGCAATGAAAATAACAACATAATTGGATAAACAAACATCTCCTCCTCCTCCTCCTTCTCCTTCTACCCATACCATTGTTTGGAGTTGCCATGGGAATAGCAACTTGATAATACATCATGGAGGTATAATATATGTTAAAAAATAAAAAACAACAAATATAAATAAAACATTGAACCCACCGTTAATTTAATTCCAGTGGATTTCTATATCAGTCCCAAGCTGGGATAAATGAGGAGGATTGGTGGCAGGAAGGGCATCTGCTCATAAAACCTAGCCAAATCTTTTCAATGATATGTGTGTATATAGTTTTAATCCTAGAATGTTGTGAATAAACTTACTCCTACCAAATAGAAAACATCATGACGCACACCGTCAGTAAATTAATTTCACAGAGCACCAGCATCAGAAGGATGAGGTGAGTAAATAGACCCCTTCTAATCTCTATTATGGAAAATAATTTGTATCTTTCATTTGTGACAAAATCATGGGGAAACCAAGGTCAATCAAATGACAGTGTATAATATACAATGTAAATTTTCGGATTCTTCATTTTTGTGCATTGAAAGTGTCATATTTTTCATTGTTCATTACCACATTTGATTATTTCACCCAGCCAACCATGTGCACAGTCACATTACATGACCATGACTTCTGATTAGGTTGCAAAAGCCTAACAGAGGTTAAATGTCACCACAACTTACAGAATGGTTCCTTGGCCACAGTAGCTGTTTGTGTCTCCAGAGGCTCACTGATTCCATACTCATTTTCTGCGCTGACACGGAAGTTATAGGACTGACCCTCGGTCAATCCCATGACCTCATGCTTGGTGCCTCGGACAAATTTACTGACAGGCTCCCATCTTCCAGTTGCCACATCTTGTTTTTCCACAATGTAGTTGGAGACTGCACTTCCTCCATCCTCCTGGAATGGTACATAACAAATAAAAAGATAATTTCTATCTTCAAAACAGTGAAAAATATGAAAGATTAATGAATAAATCTTCTTTTTCTTTGCATTTGGCGGTTGTTTACAGTCTAAATCCAGCAGTAGTTGTGAACTGGAATGCTTTCATTAGGTCATCAGCAATGCCCCATACTTTTTTATTCACATCACAATTTGCAGGCAAAAATCTAGTTTTAAGTGAGGTGAGGTCTGTACATTCTTGGAGTATGTGGTTGACAGTTTGTTCTCCGGCTTTGAATTACACAGAGATGATTTTGATTTTGATTTTTTGATTTTAGGCCACAATGTCCACAATAAATAAATAAATAAATAAATAAATCCACAGATGGTGATCAGAATGTATTTATGAAGGTAAAAATTAAAAAAGGAGACAATACTTCAATCTAGAAGCAAAATCATGTAATATGAAAACAAGATGATACATTAAAAAGAAAATGAATTATAAAATCTAAGAATGAAATTCAAAACCAGTTTTATTCATATTTTCTTCTTTTCAGTTACAATTTAAACATTTTAAATATTTCCTATATCTTTCTCTCTGTCCACATATAGTGAGACTGTCAAACAATTTGTTTACTATGTACTGAGCATTACTTCACAAGTTGCATGAACACTAAGACAATATTTTAAAAAAACAGAGTTGAGGTGGTGAAGGTGTTAAAGACAGTGGATTTCCATGGAGAAGGTTGTGGGTTCGAGTACCACTTTAAGGACTCTAATTTTTCCAAGGGCAAGAATCTCAAATCTAATTTGCCTAGCTCAATCCAGGTATAGAAATGGGTATCAATTTTCAGGCACGAGTTGGGAAAGTAAACTGCAATAGGACAGCATCCTCTCCAGAAAGTGACAAATTGTTACTTTTCTGCTTCACGCTACAGAAACTGGGTTAATCTCTGTCAAGGATATCAAGTTTCCATGTCTATCATATCTATAGCTAAATCTTTTCTCTATTCATGTATCTATTGCCTGTCACAAACCCACCATTGATTTCAATAACAAAAAAGAATTTTTGTCAACTGATGGTAGGATGTATTAGTTTAGGTTTTAAAGTCAAAATGGGTGGAAAGTACTGATGGGACTGACTGATGGTAAAAAGTATCAGTTTGGGATTTAAAGTCACAATGGGTTGAAGGTACTGATGGACTGACTGATGGTAAAAAGTATCAGTTTGGGATTTAAAGTCACAATGGGTTGAAGGTACTGATGGACTGACTGATGATAAAAAGTATAAAATTGGGATTTAAAGTCAAAATGGGTGGAAAGTACTGATGGGACTGACTGATGGTAAAAAGTATCAGTTTGGGATTTAAAGTCACAATGGGTTGAAGGTACTGATGGACTGACTTATGGTAAAAAGTATCAGTGTGGATTTTAAAGTAAAAATGGGTGGAAGGTACTGATGGACTGACTAATGGTAAAAGGTATCAGTTTTGGGTTTTAAAGTCAAAATGGGTGGAAGGTACTAATGGGACTGACTGATGGTAAAATGTATCAGTTTTGGTTTTTAAAGTCGAAATGGGTGGAAGGTACTGATGGAACTGACTGATGGTAAAAAGTATCAGTGTGGGTTTTAAAGTCAAAACTGGTGGAAGGTACTGATGGGACTTTGGGAATAGAAGATTGGAAAGGAAGGGATTGAAAAGATACCAACAGAATTCATAAAATGGAGAGGATTTGCTGATTGAAGATATCTGATATCCCCAGGAACTTTATTCTGAAAGGGGAAATACCATTGAAGATGACATGGAAGAAAAATTTAACACTGTCATTTTTAGGCCCGTGGCAACTCATTATAGGTCATAGAACAGAGACAAAAATGTTTAAAAACTTCCAATAATGACAAAAACAAGGATAAAGAATGTTTCGAGTAAAACCCTTCTTTGACTTTTGAGTTTGAACTTCCGGCAGCCATCATTAGATTATAGGTCATATAAAAGCTGGGACATCTGGTTTACAGTCCATTTCTGATAGGACTTGGATTCCATATGGAATTCACAGGGTCAGAGCCATAAAAACTCTTGAGAAAGTCCAACGGAAAATATCCCCACTTAGCCGCCACGACTGAAGCCCAGGACCTTCTGTGCACGAGATGAAAGCATTACCGCTTGTCTATGAGGCTCCCCCAGTATGGAAGAAGTTATATGAAACTTTTATAATTACATGAGCCCTACACTGTAATGGTAAAAGGGAATTGGATAAGAAAGAGAATTACATGACTTTTTTTAAATGCTCCGGATTTATACATATAGCTGTATTCATATCATTATTGAGGGCCTCAATTTCTCACTCTAATGATACTTAAACTATCTGATAGGCAGGCTAGTACATCATAATGATGACCCTATGGCGGTTTTTCATCACTATCTCCGACTTATGTACCGTTTTATTAGAGGTGGTCACATGTCAACAATCCAATTAAAATATATAATAAGACATCACAGTCAAAAAGAAGCTTGGCACGCTCACCGCGTGCATCATGGGATGCGGAAAAAGACAAGTTTCCCAGATCTGCCCCATGGCATGAGTAGTATAGGGGTTGAGCGAGTCTAGGCCAGTGGGTCATTTAAAAATTTTTTTTTTTTTAAATTGGGGGGGTAAACAAGATACCATTGAAAAAAAAAAAAGTTTGAGGTCAATTGAGATACCATTGAAAAACGAGTC
>JARBEQ010153239.1:0-13156 GCA_030265355.1 Tritonia tetraquetra | reverse complement strand
GTCTTTGTTACGAAATTTCACAATGGATTAGGATAATACGAAAACTAGAAAGTCTTTGTTACGAAATTTCACAATGGATAAGGATAATACGAAAACTAGAAAGTCTTTGTTACGAAATTTCACAATGGATTAGGATAATACGAAAACTAGAAAGTCTTTGAATTTTATGTCATTAGGAACTCGGCCTTCGGAAATATCAAAGATCGTCTGTTGCGCAGATACAGAGGTCCGGGGTTCGAATCCCATCTATGCAGAATTTTTTCTCTGGACCTTTCAGAATTTTGTTGGATCTGCCCTGGAGATTCACGTGGAATCTTTAACTTCTGATGAACTGCCTTTCATAAATATTGTTTTGATCTTTCTGTTTCTAAAAAGGGTGAGCAACGAACAACGTCAGGACATTTTTAAAAAGCAGGAAGTGGAGGTGTGTATGTGTTTGTGTGTGTAATCAATCGTCAAATTCTGTTGAAATGACCTTTCTGTGTCGATAGAGCCCTAAAACAGCAACAAACAAACAAACAATCTGTTGATCCGTGTTTGACTTTTATGTGTTGAAAAGGGCGTAAAACTAACCATTTGAGAATTTAAATGTAAACACCGATGAACGCTTCCCAATTATACAACACTACAAAAATACATAGAGAAAACTGTCATGTTTGGCTTTGACTCTGCACGTGGTGGTGCCCAACGGATCTCACGAGAGCCGTCGGTTCTAACGTTTATGGAGAATGCTGTTGTGAATTACTCTGACTGAATGTGTTTATACGTTTAGGTACCCGGTATCAAGATTTAATTTGCTCTTCTTGTTTCACTAGTTACATTTAGACTGTCATTTTGTTGTGTACTCACGCCTCTTTCGACACCTAGATCATTTATTCAGAGGCGGAACCTTCTATTTATAATCAATGCAGACTCATTGAAAACCAATTCCTACTCTTTGTAGGCGCCGGTGGTCGAACGGTTAGCACGCTGAACTGGTCAGCGTGGTCAAGCTATATTGATCGTGATCAGTGTCTGGACGGGTGACCACTCGGGCGCTGTGCCTTAGGTAAGGCACTTAACTCTGCTTACCTCACTCGACTCAGGTGTAAATTAGTACCCGGCCTAGAGCAGCGAACGATCTTGTCCGAATGCTAGTGCTGAAGCTGAACTCGCACTGTATACTCCTCATGGCGTTGAGAAGGATACATGAGTGTTATGTTAAGCACATAGAGCATGATGAACTTCGTGGATATGCGTTATATAAATGCCATACATACTTTTTGTATTTGTAGTGGGAGGTGGCAACAAAAATGTTATTTTGCTTAGGATGGGTTTATATCAATTAGCGTAACCAGGAATAACCCATCTCAGTTGTTACTGGGAAGTAGATTGTGCCTTTTTTGACACATTGAGAAGAGACGATAACATCATAAACATACTACCAGCAAATAAAACAATTGATCAAAGTTGCCGGTGGTCGAACGGATAACAAGTTGAACCAGTCAGCGTAGTCAAGCGACATTGAACGTGATCAGCGTGTGGATGGGTGACCACTTGGGCGCTGTGTCCTTGAGCAAGGAATGTCTCTAACCTAACATCATTGCCAATCATCCTCAACATAGATATCTTTCTTTCTTTATCAATAACCTTTAGTGCATTTCGGTGTAAGATGAGTACTTATGACAATATTTGTTTTGTTTGTTTGATCGAATCCCATTAATTATCAAAAAGCAGTGTTGGAGCCAGCCCTATATTCAGTCATGAACACACGATGCCCTTCATTATGAATGCAGACAGCCTAACTGCCTTCCATGGCTCAACGGAGCCGGAAATGCTATGGATCAAATAATTTCATATGATCAGCCCTTTGTGTCCATAACCCTTTACTGGCATCATGAACAATACACTGAGCAGTATGTGTATATACAAACAATCACTGTACCCCCTCAATCAGATATTGATAAAGTAGAACCATGTCCGTATTAAAAAGCCTTTTTTAGGCTCATAGTGCCGGAGCGTAACCGGTTTCAGTAGCGTGAGGCGGACAAGATATAAAAACGGGTGGATCCACCCTGTTTTGGCCGTTTTTTGTTTTGTTTTTATTTTTTGTATTATTGAAATGACTTACGACAAACTCAAGTCACTGGTGCTTCCACTTTTTCAGTCTGTAAGTTTTGAATGACTGTACTTTTTTTTTTTTTTTTTTTTTTACATCTATGACACGTTTTGGGTTTATTGTTTCGTCTTCCTGTGCAACTGTGCGATAGTCTTTGCTGGGCCTGTGCGATAGTCGTTGCTGGGCCTGTGCGATAGTCTTTGCTGGGCCTGTGTGATAGTCTTTAAAGAAAGATGATGAGGAGGACTTGATTTGAACAATGCCCTCCAGCGGGCGCTGAAATAACGTTTTGTGTATGTGTGTCGAATGTGCTCTAGATTAAAACACCCAAAAAACAAAAAACAAAAATCTCTGACAAAATGAAAATTGAAATTGTAGAAAAACAACACAAACACAGATTCATTATATATCAACTCAGATGACGTCACCATGTATTCAGCGCCAAATGCAAACTTTAACAGTGGATAATATGAATATCAATCATCACAACGCTACATTTATACCACACCAATGGTTATTATAAATTATAATATTGACCAATTCATAAAGTTTAAAAACAATATAAATAATAACGAATGATAATGAGGATGATGATAGTGACATAGAATGGTAATGGCTATGACTAATAAATGTTGTAAAAAAAGCTTTTCCAACAAAACCCAACACTCTCAGGCAGCACTTGCAATGTATATACATAGCATGAAATGAATTTATCAATCATTAAGGTCTTTGCAAACGTCACGTGATCTATATCTGTACGATTTTCCGGGTCACGTAAAAATCCCAGTACAGTTGTTTGATTTGGTCTGTCCACATTACCACCGTCGACATATTATATATGATTTATAATCAAGATTATAAAAATGTCAATAAGAAATTAACTTACTGTCTAGATTTTTTTTTTAACCGACAGGAATCGACACAAAGCAACAACCCGCCCCTTAAAAAGATAATAACAATTGAACACCCCCATTAGAACAAAAATACAAAACAAACACACAGCCTAAAAAACCCCAAAACAAACAAAAAAAATGAAAAAAAAACAAACAAAACAAAACAAATTAAAACAAAATGTTTTATCGCACGACATGTACACAAGGGAGAAAACAAAGACTTGCGGTAACGCAAGGAGCCTATTTCATGAGTTATTTACCCTTCGCACATATGCGATTAAAAATAGGGCGAGGTTATTTGCACCATGAAATTATCATATTTATGGTGTTAAATAGTCTTTGGGATAATTTGCACCATGTGGTTGTTACAGGATCAATGGTTCCGTGTCTCTGAACCCTAGAATCTAAACATACTCCTAGTGAAAACAACAGTAAATTTAAATTCGCTAGGAGTATAATGTATAGATTATGTTTAGATGTGTCGACCTAAACCTCTTTTTCGGACGCCGCCGTTTTAGAATGAGCTAGCAATGAGCAATCCGCTCTCTCATTGGTTGAAAATGGGTTACTACATGGTGCAAATAACCCCTTCGTTAATAATAATCCCATTGTGGGCTAAGATTTTAATTTCGCTCAAAATGATTTATTTTGCCAATGCGCCTTAATATACAAGTCATTAACTATTGGCTGTGGCCTACTTTTCTATTTCTGGTGTCTCATTTCCATTAAAAAATCTTTGGAAATATTAACGGTTATTCAGTGTAGCCTTGATTATTTCAATACTGTCAGGAGTAGTCTCACTTCCACACGGAGGCTCTTCCGGATCTATCCCAGTCTCGCAATTGCTTCTGTTACCATTGCGAATCTCTGTTCTGCTAGATTCGTCTTTGGTCGACATTATCATTGCTAGTCTAGGTCCAAATGATGTATCGACATGTAATAATTCATGGGGGATACACAAACTTCACTGTGTGTATAACAAGTCCAAACGATTTCAGATATGTACGATTTTCAATTTTTTGAGTTAGTCATACATTCACATTTTCAATTTTTCAATTCGTCATAAATTGACAAGTATTAAATATCGAGAAGGGACCAATGCCTGGAAATGTCAAAGCAATGTGAGTGCGCTGAAATGACCCACCTGTGTCGATAGAGCCCTAAAACAGCAACAAACAAAGTGAGTGGCTTACTGGTCTTTGTCTGACTATCTTCTTTCCCCTTTTTGGTGGTACTGTGACAATGGGATATATTAAAGTTCATAAGACGGTCATGATAATTTCATTTCTATTCGTAGAGCGAGGGAAGTTCCTAATGTTATTTCAGTGCCAGTAAAGACACGTTTTTAAAATATTTTAAAGTGACTGCCCACTGGATTTCTTATCAGAAAAGTAATATACACCACCAGAACACGAGCTTTCATTGCGTTAGCGACTCTCTGTGTAAACTCAAAGGCTTGGGAGTTTTCCTCTAAAGGTTTTTTTTATCGATTGTGACTGGAAGAAAGAAAAACAATCACGAGGAATTTCAACATTGTTCTGTATCAGATAGCAGAAGCACCGATTGTATCGTGTCCTATCTGTCTGTCTACAGACTATCGGGCTGTCCAAAACCGGATAGAAACACAGGACGTGATGCTACGGTTGTTGTTATAATCATTAAACAATATTTGCTTATCTTATTGCTTGAAAAAAAGTTTGCGTTCGAAATGTTGCTGTTTTTGTGACATTCTGCCTTGAAATGCATATTCATACCTGATCACATCCCGTAAGCCAACCGTGGTTGATTATACAGGTAAACCCTATATAGTAGTAAGCAAGAGCATTGCCTTAGGCACACACAGCGGTGTTATTGACAGAGATAGACACCACATCCATACCGATTTTAATACAAGTACTGCAGACCATCAGTATGCTTTTAACATATTGTGTATTATACTTATAATCAAGAATAAGAGATCATTATAGTCTTTGTTGACGCATCGTTATTTTGGCGAGTTTTAATGTGTTCATAGTTCATTTTGTTTTCAACAACCTTTTCGATTAGTTTCACCAAAACATGTTCCTGTTCTATTGACGCACATGCAGTTTAAAGTTTAATCTATTATCGAAGTTAGATCATCGTATGGAAATGATGACGATGTGCTTATGTGCCATCTTTCTCGGAAGGGGTTCAATAAGGTCAAGCTAAAAAATGTCGAAATCGAGACAGTGTCGAAATAAGTACGCCTTACCAAATCCACACGACTTTCAATTTCATTCTTAAAATTAAATGTTATATGGTGTCTTCGAGTCCTTAACCTTTCAGTGGTTTACATTTACATACAAATATAACATTTTGGTTCGCTGATAACGTAAAGTAAAGTAAAGTAAAGAAGAACACTTATATAGCGCATATCCACGAAGTTCATCATGCTCTATGCGTGGATTGGTAATATGAAAATCTATCACGAACATAGCTTTGAAAGAGAGGATGAGAATGTGAGGGAGATGTGATGCCACTTCGTTTGGGGCCTACGATTGTCGCCTGCACAAGAACAGATATACACAGAACTCGCCTGTTTTTCCCACGTGCATTGCGTCACTAAAATGATTCATTAGAAAGAGATTCCGCTCCGCTATTTCTAGTTTGCTTTATCTATTTGTTGTTGTTGCGATGGCATGGGAACATGTAAAGTGTAGAGAAACATAACTCTCATAGCCATGGTTTGGCCAAAGATACATTGTATCTCTAGTACACTGGTTAGGCTACTTTCCTTTGCTCAAATAAGCCACTTGTGTCCTCACACTATAAAGAGGCGAAAGAGCGAAAACCCTGAGTAGACGGTCCCTCCGTGTCCGTGGTGATCGGTGCTACCACGTGACGTGCTGTATGACTGTATGCTAATTATTGATTGGAGCCTAAACACGACTCTTCGTTCGAGTTCACACATTATTATACTGATTCCCTTTACATTTGATGTCATCGCGAGATGGCAGCGTTTGTATTCATTCAGATGATCTTCTTTCGACCATTGTCCAATACACTGTCCTAAGGTACATCCCTCTTTGAAGTACTGCACTTCAAAGAGGGTGTGCCTAAAGTGGGCGTGCACTTGTCAAGTTCGCATCTTGCTCGTCTCCATTTATGCTAATGAGGCCAATGTCGCTTGCCACGCTTTCAGTTTATCAATCAACGCTGCTGAAGTGAAAGCGTGGTGATCGAAAGCAGCCTCATTGATATTAGCAATATCGCATACGAGCAAGAGGCGCAGGGGGCCTTAGGTATGTAGGAGAAATACGACAAAGTTAGGATCTCCTTTGATTATCCCCCTTTGTCAAAGATTTAAATTATATACAAGATGGCTGCTGAAGACAACTTGAAGAGGAACTGGGATCTCTCATCACTTATCAGACGGTGCTTGGCCTTTTGTTCTCGTCTGCTATGTCACGTCATGATCATTATCCAGTCTGTCGATTTCCCGAAAGTCATTGTAAACACTGTCTGGCCTGAGCAGGAACTCCAGTCTGTGAAAAAAAATAGAATGTACATGAGTTAATAAACGACCAAACATCCATTAAAACCATAGTTAAACTTTTTTTAAAGGTGTTAATTTTACGCCGTTGGCAACACATTTAGGTCATATCAATATCAAAGGCGGGACCTCTGAATGATAGTCCATCTCTGATAGAACTTGATCTCATTGGTGTCATCAGGGTAAGAGCCATACAACTCGAGAAAGGTCAAAGGAAAAAATCCAAACGTCGCCGCCGGGATTCGATCCCAGTATCTTCTGTTCAAGAAGCGAAAGCGTTAACCGCTACGCCACGAGGCCTCCTATAATCATAGTTATACAGCGTGAACAACAAAAAAACCCAAGAGGGTTATCAACAAGCTCTGACCATGCTTGCTGTCTTGTTTCTATGGTATTATACATTTGAGTGCTAATATCATGATCTCGTGACCTACCATTATACATTTGAGTGCTAATATCATGATCTCGTCACCTACCATTATACATTGAGTGCTAATATCATGATCTCGTGACCTACCATTATACATTTGAGTGCTAATATCATGATCTCGTGACCTACCATTATACATTGAGTGCTAATATCATGATTTCGTGACCTACCATTATACATTGAGTGCTAATATCATGATCTCGTGACCTACCATTATACATTTGAGTGCTAATATCATGATCTCGTGACTTACCATTATACATTTGAGCGCTAATATCATGATCTCGTGACCTACCATTATACATTTGAGTGCTAATATCATGATCTCGTGACCTACCATTGTACACACACGTACTCAACCTATTTTAAACAGCCTGCATTTTGAAAAAAAAATCCTCCCTGCTTACTACATGTGTCAAATGTTACAAAAAGCTGTTTACAAGAAGTGTATCTGAAACTGTCGACCTAGGAGAGAACTACGTTGGCAGGACTACCAGAAGACAGTATCATGCGATGCTCGGTGCTGAATGCTTCAGGCAAGGGTCCCAAAGAAATAACCATCTATCTATCCACCTATCTATCTATCCATCTAAATAGCTACTTACCGACCTACTTATCTATCAATTTATCTTTCAACTTTCAACCAAGGTCGATCTATATCATCAGCCTCTCTGCCTACCTGTCTACCTCCCTTCCTACCAACCTACCTAGTTATCTTTCTATCCATCCACATTCCGATCTTTCAATGAAACGTTTTCATTTCGTTTGTCTAGCTTGTTCTTTGCAATTCATTATTCTATCTATTACTGTACCTCTATTTATGTCTGCTTCGTTTTCTTCATCCTACGTAATTTATCTGCCTTTCCTTTCCACTATCCACAAGAATCTCTCTGCTGTCATCAGGCGGTTCTCCCCCCCCCCCCCCCTTTCCCCCTTTATTTTTTATTCCATTACTCTTTATTCGGTAATTTGTTTGTCTCCTTTTTTTCCAACCCATCTCTGCTCCATCTCACATCACTATTTCTAATTGTCTCTAATATCACAATTGAGATTCAACCCCACCAACCCACCGCACCAATCTTGTCAGTTGTCGAGGGTGTGTTAGCTTTGTGAGAGGGCGATAGCGTTAAAAAAATACATAAAAATCAAATCCTCATCTCTGCACTTTTCTTGTTCTTTAATTAGATCTAATGATGTCTGAAAACGATGCGGTCATAATATGTGGCAGCAGTCGGAGAAACAGCAAATTACGCAGTATGGGCGAAAAACAGCATGGCAGCGTTTGAGTTTGCAAATTCATAATAGAACCAACATAACAAGCTTATTCTATTATTATATTAAACGTAAAACAAGAAGGGGAAATTGTTTTTCTTATCTCGTCGAGCATCTTCGCAACTTTGCTTTTATTGTTGCCAAATTGTATGCTCGCGCGTGCGTCTGTGTGTGTGTGTGTGTGTGTGTGTGTGCGTGTGTGCGTGTGTATGCTCGTCTGTTAGTGAGCGTGAGTAACAGTGTGTTAAGTGTGTCTCAGTCTCAATAGGTGAGTGGGGATATCGTGTGAGTGTGCGCATGTGCATGTTTGTGTACGTGAGTTTACAAAGGTTATATTCGGCATAATAATCAACCGCTCAAGAATTTGTAAACAATCGAAGGAATTCTTTGAACGCTCTTCAAGTGCTGTGATTAAAACTTGATTTGGTTTCTGGCACGGGTTTGTTTACATTAACCAAGCTCTTCCTTACAGTTTTGATTTTGCTATTCCATGTTTATTGTTTATATCTTGGCAATTAATTGCCCTTTCTCATTTGTCCTCAGATAAACAATGGGTCGAGTCGCCGTAAGGGCAATAAATCCCTTATGGTCAAATGGCCCTAGGTACTGATAAGCCTACATGACGTTTCATTATCTTCTGGACAGAACGCTGCTCTATGATTATTTCAGAAAAATGTGAAACCTCGTTATAACGCCAACTCTAGGAAGAAAGGAAAGTTTACGTTATAAAGAGAATAGCGTTATGAATTATTAGAACCGTACCTTGACGAAAAGTAGGCCGTAAGTGAGAATGGCGGTTTAACTGCAGGCGGTGTAGTGTAAGCGAGATTTTACTGTAAGTTGGATATTAAAAGGAATTAATCATGAAAGACATCACAGTGGGTTGATCACCTGCTTGGCTTAATATCTCGATCCAGAGAAACACAGCCTCATAGTGCTGGCCCTACACTGTAATGGTAAAAATTAACTGGATAAGAAAGAAAGAATAATGAATCTTTGCTCCTCTTATGTGTGGCAATCGAAGTTGTTCATTTGAATGGCCCTAGGACTAGAATGACAACACAAGGCAGTGGGGCACGGTTAAATGCCAACCTTACCTCCCTATTGTGTTTTACAGACAGTGAATGGCGTCGTCAAGTGGCGATGTGTTCGTTCCCGATGATGTGAGTTTAGAATAACCGCCTACCTTCCAACGTTAATAGAAAATTGGCAACGATAAAATCAGTGAACATAAAAGCTTCAGATTTATCATTAACGCTTGGCCTATTTCTCAATAGAAAACATGAAAACAGTTTAAGTTGTGAACTAATGTACATGAATTTGATTCAATGATTCAGTTGCTTTTTGTAAAACCCTTCTCTGTGGGAATCGGTTTTTTAAAATACCAAACCATGCATAGAATTCATTTGATAATAATATATTCTGTATAAAGAATAGTCTCCTAACCAATATATAAACATTAAACATGGAATGGCTGAGAGACTGAGACACACTTAACACATTCTCACTCTCACTAACAGTAAGAGATGAGAATATTCACTCTATTACGGAAAATTAGAAAACAGCAAGCGGCCTTCATTGGACATGTCGTATTAAGACGCCAGGGCATGGAACACCTGATAACAACAGGGAAAAGGCTAAAGGGATAGACAAAGAGAGAATATATTGGATGGATTGACATCATGGATGGGAGAACAGCATGTACCCAAAGTCAAAGTGATGAGAGCGGCTAAAAGTAAGAGGGAAATGTGGAGGGGACTGATCGCCGACGACAGTGACACGGAACCAGATTGATGATTGGTATTTTGTAAACATACGCAATCAGAACGATCTGTTTCTATACTTCATGGCCGTTAAAGGGTTGACAATGTTCATTCATGAATGCCGGGAAGAATCCCACGCAGTCATCGAGTGCATTCAAGACACTCCACAAAACCACCAATAGCCAAAGATACAAATCTATACCAGGAATGAGACCGCCATGCAGTCACATCGGTAAGAAATATTTTGGTTAGGCATGGAAGTCAGGCAAAGATCAGAGGAAATCTACAGCCAAAAGATTAGGATTGATGATATCATTTTTTTCTTTACTTGAAGATCATTTTAGAGGCGGGGCCTCCTGGTTGTAGTCCATCTCCGGTAGGACATGACCTTGCACAGCCGGAAAGAAGCCCTTCAAACTCTTTGACCTTGCCGAGACTCTACCGATTAGTGAGCGAGTGCTTTACCACTCCGTCACAGCCAAAACATTAACTGGAATAAGGAGTAATGAAGAAGATAAGTTGTCGAATTTTTCTGTTCCATTGACTCTCCTTGTTTGTACTTTGGTACATTTAAAAACACCTACCTCCATAATGTATATCATTGTAGTTTTGTTTGTACAGATACGTTTCAACGTTATTAGATTTATAAATTTGAATTGCACCACTGTAAAGTCATCTCAAAAGGTTAGTAGATGACCGATTCCGATTTCATTTATTGCACATCTAGGGGAGTAGAACTTCGATAAATGAAATGTCCAGAGAAAGTCCCCCCACCCCCTCGGCATAAATCAAACTCCGAAGCTTCGCATCCAGTAGCTAGCGCTCTCAGTTTTAATTCGAAAGATGGATGAATTGACCACTGTGTGACAGTCTCCTAATGACGACTTTCTACCAGTGGTCAATTGTATTGGTAATGACCCGTATTTGCTACACTACATACAACAACATAACCCATGAATTCATAATACATCAACATAATCTTCACTACTTCAAGATACCCATCTATTCCATTGTCATTGGACACGTTGTCCACCTCACGTATTTTGTGTCGAATGTCCCTCATGTTTCCTTTACCTAAGGGATTCACAGCCGAGATATATATTGTTCTTGTCATAGCCACGACCCGAGCAAGAGACTAAACTGTGACGTTCATTGTGCAATTCAAGCTTAGGAGAAAGTAGGCTGATCACCTACTTGCCCTATCTACATCATCCAGAATATTTCCTGTGTTCAGCAATGCTAGACACTAACATGCGCTTTGAGCCTGTCAAGTACGGGGTTAGGCGCTATATAAGCACAATTTTATTATTATTATTATTATTATAAACAAACATTTCGCAACAGACCTCGCGCTCACTAACATACTAACAATGATAACAGTATTTAGTATATCGTTGATAATTTTATACCAATTCAAAATGTAAATCAATACGTCGTCATTTTTTTCAAATGTAAGGGTCCACTCATGGCCGAGAGATTAAAACACTCTGGATGTGGAGGTTCGAGGTACGAATCCTGGTTGCGGAGACATTTCATCTGGGCTTTTCAAGGGTTTCAAGACTAAGAATGTGTGTTCAAGAGATTCAATTTAAAATGTTTTGAATGAAAGGGGGTGAAACTAAAAACTTTAAATAATTTGAACGTGAATTATATCAATTGTTTCAATAAATAGGATAAATTGTAATTATTTTCTCCTTCCTTATTTTCTTCCTCGTCTGCTTTCACCACCTACCTCCGAGTGTTAGGAATGGATGGTGTGAATTGATGGGTGGGATGGATTACTAGAAAACATGCAGGTAATTGTTATGCTAATATAAAAATACGTACACACACACAGACACACACAGACATACACAGACACACACACAGACACACACACAGACACATACAGGTGGAAATGATTAATGGAGCTAATGCAAAGTGCAATTGCCACTAACAAGATAAGTGCTTTCACAAAGGAAGGAAATGCACACCAAAGGAAGGAAGTAGTACATACTGCTGTTGCCAGGTTTTGTGTTTTATTCATCATCACGATTCGTTGAAAAAACATCTTCATTACCTCACAGAAACAACAAATTAACAAAGCAAAATAAATGTGTTAAGGGAAAACAGACAGACACAATGCTGGCAGCATACACAGTATGGCAAGATTTTGACAGGATATCGAATGATAATAATAGCATTTCTTTTGTACATTCAAAATTATTTCTTCACTATAGCAGAAACTGTTTGGTATCGTATAGTATATTTAAAAAAACAAGTTATGCATTATTCTAAAAATGTTATCGGTTCAACCATCATGCTATTTGAATATTCAACATAGGGAAAACCCTGTTTAGACAGACATACATAGACAGACAGGCAGACGGCAAGGTACCTATGCGGATGTATTGTTTAGACAGACAAATAACTAGACAGACATAATAGATAGATTGGTACACACATACATACACACATATCATACATACATGCTATACATATATACATACATACATACATACATACAACATATGCATACACACATACACACACATAACGTTCTGGAGTTTGAAATTTAACGCCCTTTTTTAACACATAAAGGTTACGTCAAAGGCTGTTCAATACAAAAACTCCAGGGCAGAGCCATGAAAACTCTGAAAGGTCCTGAGAAAAGAAAACCTCACCAGGCGGGACTTGAACCCGGTCTTCCCCGCCCCGAAGTGGCATGACCACTGAGGAGCCACGTGCGACCCATACATACATACACCCACATACATACACAACTTTTACACACATAACAGACATTAATATATTCATACACAGATGGAAAGAGGGATTTGAAAAACACACGAGAAAACGCGATGAATAGTGAAACTAATTAATTTTGATAGAAATGCATATCATCGTGTATCAACAGCTATTATAACCATTGTCCTATCTGTCAATCAATTCTTTGTAAGTTTAAACGTTTACACAATACAAACAGTAATCCACGATAGCATCATTAGACATTTGCAAGGTAAAACACATGCAGTTCAGTATAAATTGACCAGCGGGCATCTTTCTTCTTCCATTCTTTCTTTTTGCAATTTGTTTCCTTACTCACACTCTCACTTCCAAATAAAACACGTCTAGTCTCTCTCTCTCTCTCTCTCTCTCTCTCTCTCTCTCTCTCTCTCTCTCTCTCTCTCTCTCTCTCTCTCTCTC
>JARBEQ010153128.1:0-13156 GCA_030265355.1 Tritonia tetraquetra | reverse complement strand
TAATATTTTAGTTCTTATATTATACTCTCATTGGATTGTTATTAGACTCATACCGTGCCCCTGGTGTGTGTGTGTGTATGTGTGTGTGCTTGCAAAATGTGAGTGCCTTTCTGGACAATAAAGATTATTATTATTATTATTATTATTATTCTTCAAACAATTACAAGGTTCTGACTGTGTTAAACTTTCTAAATGATTTATTATTCCCAAACCAATTCAAGCAGAGTTGACACATCCCACTCCATTCAGTGAGTCCATTGAAATGTGAGAAGTTGATTCAAGTTTTTACCCTTCACAAATATACCAGAGTGCCATCCTATTTTCCGACCTTTTTATTTTAACCCTTTAACGGCAAGGTTTAGCATCCATTAGTCAGTGACTCAATGAGAAACAGTCTTTTATTCACCAAGTAATATTCCTATCGTCGCTGTCCGATTCTAAACATACGAGTTACATTCTTCATGTTCTTCCTCTTGTGATGTAAATGTATGTTAAGACTGTACAAATTTGAGGTGGGACTATTCGTATTGTTAGATTATGAAACAAAAATGGGCATTTTAATTGCTGACATTTCCCGTTAAGAAATTAGAGATTGAGAAAATTTGCACATGTACATTGATAATCCGACAGTGATGATATGTTTGAGGCCAAATCTGTGTTTCAATGTTTTCACTAATGGGTTGAAATGAAATACCAAACGAATACACTCTAGCACGGATATAGCTCTCTAGTATGGATACAGCAGAGTGTTTATAACGAAACTAACATTATAGCGAAAGGAATTTTTTGTTATGTAAACTCTACTGTCTATAACTATAACAAACATTTTTGTTGTAATGTAGTGAAAAGATTTTCGTGTTCTGTACATGATTTTATTTCGTTATAACAATCAGTCCTAGGTGAGATGAGTATTGTATGGTTTCTAACTGTTTTTTTGTCTACATTGAATCTATAAACATGATCGGCTTGCATCACTATTACTTCCCTTACTTGCTTAACAGTAATGGGTGAAGGAGAATGTTAATACCTCTTGCGATATATCTGGATTTGAATCCCTTGATTTGTTGCCTTGGCAATGAAGAGGTGAATTTACACAACATAACAAGACAATAATAAGCTGTCCTTGTATTTTTAGCTTAAGGATGCTTGTGTGTGTGCATGCTGTGTATGAAGTATGAACAAAACAGACACAGGTGTGAGAAAGAGTTACCTGTCACCTCCCCCCTCCCTCTTTCTCTCTGTCTGTCTGTCTATCTCTCTGTATTACTAGCATGCTTGTGTGTGTGTATGTGTAGTTGTGTGTCCAGCCAAGGCAGTTCTCTGGCATCACAGCGCTTTGTCTTATCTAGTCCTGTCTTTGTCTTCCCATTATTCTCACATTATCATTGATATAGCGATGTAACGAAATAAATTGTGCTGTCCCTGAAATTTCGTTATATCCGTGCTAGCGTGTAGTATTAAATATATTCTGTGAACAGTCCAGACTCAAACAATCTGTTCTTTAACTTCACAGCCGTTAAAGGGTTATCTCGAGCTAGATTGTGCCAAAATTTCTTTTGTTTTCAAACTGTTTTTTGTATTGTCCTCATAATAACCATGATGTTTGAATAAAGTATAAAAAATAACTGATGCTTAACTTCTGGTTCCATGGTGGAATAGGTATAACTTCATTTTATTCATACCTATTTCACATTTACAAAAGTTTGTGTGTGTATGTTTCAAATCTGTTTATTTGTGAAAAACATGAATTAGATTTTATGTTAAATGAAGTGAATGACTAAATGTGTAAGCATTCTCCGATTTATTTAGGATATGGTGTGCTCCCTGTAGAATTTAGACAGTGAATGACTTTTATTTTGTTTTCTAGTTTATCTGGGTGAATTTTGACTAATTTTTTATCCTCCTTTCCCCCCTTTGATTTCCTTCTCTCGTGATTTTTAAAAGTGTTTTTGTTCATGTGTATTTATTTCGAGCAAGCAATTTGTGTCATTTCTTTGAAGAAAAACATTTGCTCTTTTCTGGATTAATCTGATAATATTTTCATTGACTGACAATGAAACCATCATTTAAATAAAATGATCATGAATTAAATTTGATGAGGATCACCTTTATATCAATGTTGTCGGCCACAAATGTGTCATATCCAAATAAGTAAATTTTAAAGGAAAGGCAAAAATTGTGTTGACAGGCAATAGCAAAATTAATTCATAAAGTGGCCATACAAACACTCTAGCATTGCCTATTGTATCGTTAAATAAATGAATCAATGGAGTTGACTCAGCACCCAACATTTTATCTTTTCATTTCTCACTTTGTGCTTTCTTGTCTTTGTCACATCAAGATCTTTGTCCAGACATTTAGTGAGCAGAACAGTATGTAATCTGTACATGGCTGGTCTTACAGCAGTTTTATTCCTTTCAACTTTGCTGGTGTTCTTTTATTGCACAGCACACTTAATAGTTATTCTGTCCTGCTTGTATTCTTTTCTTTATTTCTGTCCTGACAAGATGCTTATCTCTGACCATCTTACTCAAAGGTCGGGTTATATAGTACCTGGTAAGCTATTCTGCTTTAGTATTTCAATCAAACTGTATTGCATATTATTGATGGCTTTGGTCACAAACCGATCAACTTTGAAGATTTTGAAAACATTTTCCCTTATATTTTTCTTTATGTGAACGTTTCCAACATGGTCTAAAAATAACTCAGTTGAAAACCCAACAGAATGCCTCTATTAATCACGTGATCAAACTGTTCCTGTCCATTGAATGTTTGAATATATAGTGTCTCAAACTATTCAAGTTGCTCCAGAGATCCCTGAAAATGGTGCAAACCAATTAACTCATTGTGAATTTTTGTAGGAGCAACATATTCATGTCCAAAATGCTTACAAAATATAGCATTTCACCACAAATTTTGATAACACAATGAAAAAGGTTGCTGTTTTTTTCATGTATTTGTAATGTGAGGTGAAGTATAAACACAATTTTAAATGATACAGATAGTTTTTTATGCCTCCTGTAAAATTCGCTTTTTCTGAGTTGATTGGTTTGGGACCGAAGCCATCGATACAACGATAATGATAATAGTATCATACTTTCAATACATCCTATTCAGTTTAAATCTTTTCTCTTTGAGTGGATTGAGGTACATTTATTATTTTCTATCTCCAGGAAAGGAAATCTCCCTACTGATGATGTTGCAGAGAACAAAGAAGTGGAGGAATTAATGTCAAATATGCAATCGAAGGCCGAAAGTTGAAATTTTGTCATGACAATGAACTCATACAATCTTTTTTAAATGGGGAAAGTGAAAGTCCCAACTGTGCACAGTTTATTTGGTTTCTTCATGGAAGACCGTGTTATCCTCAATTCCTGACCATGTGCTTCAGTGAAATTACCTTTTGTTGATTTGGGGTTCGGTTATCATTGTGTGTTTTCTTTTGTTGGATAGACCAGTTGTGGCTGTGTTGTACCATGTTGGCTTTTTGGATCATGTGATGTGTTGTGATAATGAAGAGAGCCTTTCGCATCTCAGTGCTGCAACAGAACACCTTGGCTGCTGTTTCGTGCATTTTCATTTATCTAATTACTTCCTTCGATTGAATCCTGTAAGCTCTCTTCATTTTTCAACAAAGTACTCCCAACTAGACTTTCATGCTATTTTTGCTCTCTTCTCAGCAAAGTAGGTATGCGATAGCATCACTTAGTGACAAGTTTCTCGCAAGTCTCTCACTCTTCACTGTCTCACCCCACGAACTCTCTGTTTGCACAGTACGTGGTGTTTCCAACTCGCGGCTTGCGTCTGATGACCTCGCTATTTATATTCTTTCATCCCCATGCTGAAGGTTAAATTGCGAAAGAAATTAATTTTGCGAATAGAAGTTGCCCCTTACAACTGGAAGACAGTGCAAACTGGGGAATGTAATAAACTTGTTCACTTTGTCATTCAATCATATTGATAACTTTAATTGGCCTTTAGTTTTGGAATGCAAATGATATGTTTGATATTCATTTATCAAGCTTCTGGAGTTTGTAATGGAAATCATTTTTTGGTGTACTGAAAAGTCCAGACAATTTTATTTTACAGGTCTTTGAAAGACTTACTGCACTAAGAAAACTAGGAATAATACTGTGACATCACAGAAATGTATGAGTATGAGCATTTGTTGGTTGGAAGAGGGGTTTGGTAGAAGCACCTTGAATTGATCTTCGGTTGAGTTCATTTTTTTCTTTGGAATAAGCACAGATTTTAGGATTTGGTGACATCAACAAGTGTCGCAACACGCAATGCATGAGTTGAACTAAATCTACATCCCCGATCATTCCAGGTCTATATGAAATTAAAACGGATGAGTTGATTTTTGTTCCACTAACCAGCAATATGAAAACAAGCAACACGATATTGTCATTTTGCCGAAGCATCTTACTTGCACTGTGACAGACTTGCCCTTTATATGGATTAAACCCAAATCAATCAGATTTTTGGGGTAAAAATTCATGCATGATACAAATTTTGTTGACGGTCGATGACCTTGGTGAAGTCCAACGGTTGTGTTGAACTTCGGATATGTTGATCTTTTTTCCACCCTCCCAATGACATCACCTTAGTGTTGTCGACTGTACTTGCAAGTTTACTTGTCATATTTGTTTGTTTTATTGACCCCCATTTTTGCAGCAGAGTCATGAAAGGCACACAAGATACCTTGTATAAATCCAGGCTCCCTGACCACCAAGCATGGCTGAACACAAGGTTGGAAATGACTGTGGATGAAAGAATTTCAGACAAGCAGGTGATCAGCCCACTGTGTCCTTAACTCTTTAGTGACACTGTGAGCAATACACTGAGCAGTATAAATCATAAGCAAGGTCTATAAACAAATTAATGTAGCCCTTGCGGTCACCTACTCAGCTTTGTAAGAGCTGGGAGAATTTGCCACTTTGGGCGATACTTGCAAGATCCGGACATTCAATTAACATTTTGATGAGTGCTCCTCAAGGAAAATTAGCCACATTTGTATGGATTCGTCCCACTCTTTAAACTGTAGTTTAGTAAAATCTTCTAGAAGTGAAAAAATAATATCTATGAAGACAAGTGAAAGGCATCGAAAGTCCTTCATACCACATGGCACTCGCCTCTTAAATCTACTTTTTAAAGTTTTAGTCATCTTACTTATTCAACCACCAATTCATATGTTAAAAAAAACAACTACTATGCCTGCAGCTGTGATATGAGATTGACCATGTAATTCCTTAGATATTATTTTGTATTTACTTAAAATGCCATTTTCCTTTGTTGTAATAATTGCATATTTTTCTATGACATTGTCTACTATCTTATATGTACAGTGATTTGTATAGTACTGTTGTGAATGAAGTTACTATTTATTATCGTGGCATTGTTATCTATTGTGTATTTTATTATCTAGTTTCATATGCCATTCTGTATATTTGTACTTCTAATTTTAAAAAGCATGCCTGTAAAATGAATTTCCTAATTTTGGATGAATAAAAAGTATTATTATTATTATTATTTATATTCCCCCTTTCTGACAAGTCTATAGACAGTTCTGGTGTGGTAAGACGTTGGGAAGTTTTTTTAAAGGTCCAATTAAACTGTGATCAGATTTTATTTCAACAAAAAGTACCGGGTACTCTAGTTTTGACTTTCATAAACGTCTCACAAACCCTCTGTGATGGACTCGCACACCCCCTGTGAGTTCATGCACACCAGTTAGGGAACCCATGCCCTAATGCATACTACTATGTAGTAGTACATTTGGTGTTGCTTTGTGTCCAGATCATGGTGGAGTATCAGCCTGATCCAGTGTTATCCCAAGTTATTAAATTAATTATTATAGGTAATCAAACATTTGGTGTTGTGTTCCATTGCTGTTCAGCCCAATCTGGGATTTCTGACTCCATTAGGTCAAGGCAAGGGAAATAACTATGTACAAAATTAGACCCACATTAAAAAAATTCCGTTGACAACCTTGTATTAATAAATTGATAATTTCCCTTTTAAATGATATAGAGGGTGAGAACAAAAACTCTCCTTGATTTCAAGACGGTATACAATCAAAACTTATTGAGATATTCTTGCAGTTGGATAATGTCATAAAGTTTGGTGTGGTATGGTTTGGTAACACAGACCATTGGTGTGTTCCTCGCCCAATACTCAGAAAATATTGAGGCAGTAATCTAGCCCAATACAGACTCCTTGCTGAAAATTCAGTGTGATGAAGTATACAGATGCCTCCTCTACTTATGAAATTGTTATATCACTTTAGAATGGAGGTGTTAGAACGTAGATCCACATAATTAGATTCTCAACTGAAAGCAAGCTGCACCGTCACAACACTTTGTTTCAGCAAATGCCAACACATAACAGCTACATATTTCGGGGCACCAGAATCAATATTTTCCTTGTTATCATCAGGCAGTAAATCACCCTCATTTCACAAGGAATTCAAGAACGCTGTGTTGATAAAGTTGGGCATGGTTGATCGTCAAAATTTGCCTTTCTTTAGAAAAAATCACAGTAAGATCTTGACATGCGGTAAACAGCTAGGTTTTACTTTTGTTCTTTGGGAACATCTGGTAGTAATTGAGTTTCAAAAACTTAGGTACTTCATTATTGTAGCAGGCGTATTCGGGCCCATACATGTAACTGCTAAATCCTGCAGCAAATGTGAAATCATCCATCACCTCTAGGGTTAGAAATGTGATGATTGTCAAATCTAAGCGTGTAGGTATGTGCTAGATGATTTGATCTTTTTTACTATTTATGGCGCATATTGACTAGGAACATGCAAAGAGGGCTTGTGACCAATTTTATTAAAAACAAAGAGTTGACCTAATTTTTCCAGTTTGAGTGCGCAAGGTCGAGGTTAGTTCACGACACCATCGAAATATGAATATGAGTCAATGCCGAAACGTTGTATTCAGAATACCAATGTCAATGCTTCAATGAAGCCAAACAGTAGGAAGAGTCATTGACCATCACACTTTTCAGATCTGCACAGGATTGTACACTTCATCACCATCAAGATTAAACTCTCTAGCCTCCAGAGGGAACAAAGAAGAAAATTTAAAAAATTGTCATTTGCCAACAGTTCTCAAAGTAGAGAGGACAAAAGAAGTCATGAAAAGTACATGTTGTGCAGCTCACATTTTTGTTTATTAAAATAACTTTTATCTAAAAAACAACATAAAGTATTATTTATGTATTAAAAATAAACAAGAAACTGACATTCGAGTCAAAATTCAAACAAACTGCCATTTGTTGAAAGAGAATGTGGCAGTGCAGCTGAGGTTGGAGAATTTTGGGTAGGATAACCATATGAGGTTTGATTGCAAAGGAGGTGTTAGCATCAGTAGTAAGACTTTTTGAGATCTTCAACATATTATATCCCTACAGGCGTTGAGACAGCTATGTCGTGATTGTAATAAATAAATTATTCTGAGAAGCTTTCGACTTTCTCTTCAAATGACATCCCTGAATCTCTCCCTGCTTGAGCCCCCAAACAGAGTGGCATCACATCATCTTCACATTCTCATCACTCCCTCTGTGAAGAGACACATGTCTAAATAACACCTTGCTTTTGCGTGAAAGGGTTTTATAGAATTTTGGGATGATTTCAGACATGCAAAGAAGGAAAAAAATGCACCTTTAACTTTCTTAAAATGGTGTTTTTTTGGTGCCCCAGTATAATTCACATATTTACACACCAGTAGGTTAAATTATAGGTTTTCTCCGCCCGATATTGCCAATGACGGCAGTTTGGACAAACTAGTACTAATAATAGAGAGCTTATATGCTTAAATCAATCTTATTTAAAATTTAATACAAAATTCTCTTTAACCTAAGCTTTGTGATAGCCCTTTTAGGATTTTATAGCCACTGTAAAAATCAAAACAATACTCGAGACTCAATTTCAAGTTTCATGTTTTCACATCCAATTGTGAATCTGAAACTATGTTACCGGTAATAAGATTCTGTAATCTATTTCCATTAAACGATCAGAACTCTGTAGCTCTCATTTCTCTAAAATGCAATACATGTGTACCAATACCAATGAACAGCATTAACCCAGGGTTAATGAAAGCCGTTCATTGAACTGTTGTTTTAACTCATCATCAGCACTGAATATAAATAAAATAACAAAATGAAGCAAAACTTGAATCAGTTCAGTAAAAACACCTTGAATTTTTATCTTTCTCATATTTTTTTTTTTATATAGTTTCCATGCTGTTGAGAACCAGCCTTTCTTTGCCCAAGTCACTGTTAGTCACAATAAATTTTTTGCAGGGCCATCAACAAAAGCGAACAAATGGAATTTTTGTGTTAAAGATTTTTTGGAAGGTTTTTCTCATGATAATATTATTCTGCATAATCAATTGGATAAAAAAAAAAAAGTACATTCATATTTGAATGTCCATTGTGTTAAGCAATGCTGGACATGAAGCTGGCCGCAACACTGTATTACAGTATAATGCAATACTGTTATTAAATGGGGAGGGGAAAGGGGAATACAAGCTGCAGTCCATGTTCCACTTGTCACGTCAGCCTAGACAGCTAGGAGGGGGATATGCCAAGTTAAGTTGATAATTCAAAATTCAGGTCTCTAAACTTTGGGTCTACCCAGTTATTTGTAATCAGTTAACTTGGAAACCCAGTTTATCAAAAAGCAAGTTTGTGCCCAGCCCTAAAATTAGTCTTAATGGTGCGGCACGGAAAGCATAAAAGCCTTTTTTCAATATACATTGCTGTACAGTATAATTGATACAAAGGTGTTTCAGTTTTACTACAAAAGATCTCAATGGAAGGTTCTTGGCAGCCGACTTTACAAAATAAAAAATAAAACAAAACAGAATATGAAGTGTTCTGAATAATTAACTACCAAATGAAACTACATCATTTTAATACATGCACTGATTAAATCTCTATGAACCTTTTTTTTTCAAAAGCTGATTATGTCAAAAACTGTCCTTATTAAAGGCTCTATGAGATGATAAGAAAAAAGTAACTAAGCATATTTTGCATTTATTTGTGGATTTGCCACTGAAAACAACAACAACAAAATGTATTTAAAAAACAAAACAAACCAAACAAAAATCTGAACCTAGTTCAAATTTACTCTTAGCCGACTGCAGTATAGTGAGGCAGTCAAATAGAGTAAACTAACTCACCACAATTTTCTGTAAGTGCTTATATAAGACAAAACAGATAATTTTGTCCATTACAGTAAATCAGCTGTAAGTATTAGGTATATACATTGAAAGAATGCTCATAAAATGCTAAAGAATCACATATTTTGCACCCTTGTAGATAATTTTTTACTTATTTCCTGTTATTATAAACTGCTTTCTTCTACTGGTTAATACTGTACAATTGTAATTATTTGATAATTCAATGAATGGACTCAAATATAAATCAAGTTCTTAAAAAGTAAATGTGTAATTTGATGCTGACAGTCAAAAGCCTTTGAATTACACTGGAATGAGCAGTTGGTAAACACAATGTCCATTAACACTTAAAGTACTGTACCAAGGCCTTTTGCCTAAAGCTCCCATGAAATAAACTGACAACAAAGACCAAAACAATTGATAAAATTACATTTCTTCACTGATAGTGATCAAACGTTCTCCATTCTAACATGAATTAAATTTCATCTATTCAATTGGTTCTGCAATAGATTTGCTGAATAAAAAACAAAAAA
Source organism: Tritonia tetraquetra (assembly GCA_030265355.1). NCBI lineage: Eukaryota > Metazoa > Mollusca > Gastropoda > Nudibranchia > Tritoniidae > Tritonia > Tritonia tetraquetra. The sequence goes on along the minus strand of JARBEQ010153128.1, from coordinate 3,435 downwards.
AATTGTTTTGTTTTGTTCTCCGCAGGGCATATATTACCTCCAAGGAGTATTGCGCTCAACTCCATGTTCAGCATTGCTGAACACAGTGCTGGAAAATCTCTGGATCAGGTAGATAATGCAAATAAAAATATCAGCTCGAAGGGCTCATTGATAGCCCCCACCAAAAGATATCTTTTGACCCGATCGAAGGAAGGTGTAACTGTTGATAACACATCCACAATCATAAAATCCACCAACAGAATGCAAAAAACCTGATTGAATGATAAAATTATAGTCAAATACATGACCTCGCGAAAGCAAAAACCATTTAACCTCGATCAAACCCGAAAATATTGATAACATTCCCTCAAAAACAGTTGAACCGGAGTGAAATCTTGATCAAAGCTTTGTTTACTGTTTGTATCATCATAGGAGGTTACCGCTCATAGCCCTGGATGTAAGGGATATAACTGGAAATATTTTTCAAGCTGGCAATTAAAATTGCTGTTGGTATTTTAGAGCCATTATGCATCAGCAACTGAAATTGCCGTTGGTACTTTAGGTGTTAAGATAACAGGAGTATCAAGGTGTCTTCATCACACGATGCGACAAAATAACCAACCATGCCTTTCCTTTTTCAAAGTTTTACAAAATTTTGAATAAATACAATTTTTTGTACAGTTCTTCAAATACAAATACAATCCACTGCACTTAAGTTGATGACATTAGGGAAATGGAAAAGAGATAAACACATCTCTAGTTCAACATAACTGTTAAACTGCACTTAACTGAGGCCAGTGCTGAACTGAATATCAATTCAAGCGACTTCCAACTTAAACACAGTCGACTGTAGAAAAAATTAAAGTTGTTTCAGAAGCCAAACAAGAAACATCTATTTTTCAGAAAAATCGAAGTAGTCCACGGTTGGTGATGCAGTAGTTTTAGTGGTACTGCTGGATCCAGAGGCTGGTTTGGAGGAAGACACTGCCTCCCACGCCCTGGATGGAGGTGGAGGTTCATTGGCAGGAGTTGCAGCAGGTTTCTTCTTCTCTAACACAGTGAATCTACAAGGATGAAAATAAACAATATAAACATGATTAGATTTTTCCAGCTATTTTACTGACTTGCTTTTGTTTATATTACTTTCAAACTTTGTGAGTCCTTATAAAGTGACAATATGTAACCCCTTTCTTTACTCCACCTCTCTCAACCAAACCAACTAATTGACCAATTCATCAATTGATACATAACGACACACACTGGCTTCACCACCATATACTTTGACTTTTGATTATCATATATGCCAAACCCTTCAACACTTTGACGACCGAAAGGTCTAGGAACAGAACATTTTAGTTCAGACTATTTATAGAATGCATTAATTACCATTTGATAAATTAAATTTGTTAATACAGTAGGCTCTGTACGTAAGCACACCGTCCTCAAACACGCTTCGGACCCAAGTGCACAAACTTACTTCTACCAAATTTTTGCAATATAATCTACTTTTGTTTGTTTATGAAAGGAAATAACAACTTCCTTTAGACTGGCCTCATTCCCAACCCCCAGTTGTTAGTTAAAGTTAGCTATTGCAAAACTATCAATACCAATTACAATACCAAATATATTCGAGAGATTTATACAGGTCGATACCAGTATCCACCAGTATTGTATGAAACAACTTCGACTTGTCCATTACGGAAGTGGCTCCGTACAAAGTTAATGAACAGATGATCAGAGGGGCTATAAATACCATACAACCAGCAGTGTGCCAGGCTTTGCATATTCAAAAGATATTTTGTGTATCTGCGTATTGAGCATCAAAATGCGTACAAATTACGTATTTTGCGTATAGGTTGGCATCTCTGTAAACACATGGCATTACTTAGGATAACTACAGTACAGAACTGAGCACTCAGCCATGGCAGACCTGCCACAAAACCAAAACGGAAAATTAAAATAGAAATGGTAAAAAAAAAAATAGAATCTGAGATAAAAAAGAAAGGATATCTGTTGCCAACAAAAAAATAATTTAACGGCAAAATTCAATTAGAGTAAATTGGATTTTCCCCAATTTTCACCACAAAAATTGGAATGGTTCTGAGTTAAATAGGAATGAGTGGCAGGTCTGCCATTGTGCTGCCAATTTACAAGTTGGAAGTTACAGAGCACAAACATTTTTTTACAAACTTACGTGACTCCTTGATTTTTCATTCCACTTAGAGGAGGTGGGGCTTTGGATGCTTGGTCTTTGAATAATATTTGCGACAGTTTCACATTTGGTAACCAGCATTTATCCCTGAAAAATAACATATTTTATCAATGTGAAAAATACCCAACCTGTACAAAATGTTTATGCAAAAGGTTTTGAATATTTTAGAATGAAGTTCACATTTTACAACTGCACCATTTGACAAAATCAAGCCTTTCTGTACCTGGCAACATATTGATCAATTTTACATGACCAAGGTACATTTGGTTGCAGTATAAACAGGAACAATTCCTAACACTTTGGATCTTTGGACAGTTTAAAGGGTTAATTTGGCACTTCGTTCGTTTTGGTGATATAAATGTGATAAAAACTGGCAATGCACACACCTTTGATGTCTGTAACTCATTCAAACGGCAGATATTGTTACGATGGGGAAAACATTACTCAAACATCCAGTTGATGATCTGACCATTCATATCAAATTTTCACTTCCAACTGTGGTCTCAATGTTAGAAATTGAACAAACCTATTAGCAGTGGCCACAACATTCTTATTTGGATCAAAGTCATAGCTTTGGGTCTGACATCCATAAAACTCTGCAAGTTCATGGACAAAACGTCGCTGATCTCGATTCATGCTGGCAAAAGAGTGGCTCCGACTTTGATGTGAAGACTGGGAAGAGAAGAATTGAACAGATCAATCAGAATCAAAACATAAGTTTCAACATAGTTACAAAAAATAATTCGTAGCTGACAAAACTTCCTATTTCAACTTGTGCTTCCATAATCATTAGGAATTCATAAGTCAAACTCAATATTGGGTTTCTTACAAGCCCTAAAATATTTAAAGTGCCTGAAAGTTGCAGAGTCTTACCTTTTTGGCATTTTGAACCAAATTGCCAAGAGCCTTTTCTACATTGACGGCAAGGGAAGGGTTTTTCCTGACATGAAGAATTAACAAAATGTTAAAAATTCATTATCCAATCATTTACTTATTAATTATACTAATATAGTTCTTTTTCCCCAGATCACTTTCATTATACTGAAGGAATGCAGTTCTATGACTATTAATATTAACTATGTGAAATCCAACAAAACATAAAAAAATAACGCATTAAACCTGATTAAGTTTCAATTAACCTTACACCGAAAGGTACTAAAAAGGTTATTGATACAGAAAGAAGAAATTTCAAATATTGAATTGTCACAATTATGTAAAGTGGGGGGGGGGGGGGGGGGGGGGGG
>JARBEQ010153017.1:0-11567 GCA_030265355.1 Tritonia tetraquetra | reverse complement strand
TTAAGGTCGTCAGAAGACAGGGGGGATTGGAAGGCCATCAACAACACAGACTTCCTTAAGGTCGTCAGAAGACAGGGGGGATTGGAAGGCCATCAACAACACAGACTTCCTTAAGGTCGTCAGAAGACAGGGAGGATTGGAAGGCAATGATTGCCAATGTCTGTCACAGACCCGGCACCCTAAGCTGATGATGATGTTATTATGCTAATGCCGCACATATAAGTGCCTATTGTGAGTTCAGAAATTAAGAAACTCAAATAGAGTGCTGAACGGAAATAAAGCGTATTTTTGCCGGAAGGGGAACAATGGCTCCCCATTTTCAATGCAACAACGAGCGTTTGATGTACTTGCAAACGATCCCACGAAAACATCGCGCATTGCATTTGCCAAGGAGTTCGGTTGTGAAATTTTGATAAAATGTACATAACGAAACTAAACCGTGTTCCGGATACAAGGACAGGTTGAAAACTATAACCGTAAAGTGAGTGATTTGCATAGCCACAATGGGAGGCCATTCACACAGCTGCTGAAACCCGAGAAAGTACGAGTGAATCGGTATCGGTCAATCCAAAACAACCCATTAGACGTTGTAGCATTGAACGTGACATACCCAGAAAGTCATTGAGGCAAAATGTTAAAGGCAGAGTTATCATTAAACCATACAAAGTTCAGACACACCAACGACTGACATCAATACCGAAGATAGAGTTACCTACCATGTGCAATTGGTTTCTCAACCAGATTGACCATAAAAACACATTCTTTGACAACGTGTGGTTTTCAGATGAAGCCCACGTCTATATGAATGGGTACATCAACTCAAAGAACTACATTTTTGGGGGTATCACAAAAACGAAAGGTTTATCAGAAAGGTGTTCATGGAAAGAAATCTAGGGCACGGGTTGCATTCCGCCGCCAAGGCATCATCGGCTCCTATTTTTTCCTTGACAATGATTGTCACTTGTGGGCAATACAGTTCATTCCTTAACACATTTTTTGAAGAGACCTTGAAAGCATGACGGAGCTGAACCCCATACCTTCTAACCGGTCAAGAAGTGGCTAAAAATGAGACTTCTGGAGGAACAATGTCATCAGTCGTGGTACCCATCACATCTGGTCCACTCATAGCCCTAATTTATCTCCCCTTGATTTGCAATTTTGGTGGTATCTAAAGGACCGAATGTGAGGAGGTGTTTCAACACAACCCTGAACCTTCGAGATGAAATCATTGGGCATGTGAGATACATTTAATGTTGGCCAATCCTCACGTGTCATTGACCACTTCATTAATTTATCGTCTGAAATTGTGCATTTTCCAAAAGGAGATGACATAGAACACTGCTGTAACTTTTCTAACTATGAACGTTTTTGTTTGCAATTTCAAAATGAAATGGCCGATAACCTGTTTGTTGCCTGGAAGCAATTTTTTCATGTTATCACTTTAAAGATTTTTATAAGTTGCTTTTGGTGCGGCAATTTTTCCTGGTCAACATGTATAGATCATTTACTCCAATCGTTCAGCCTCCCTCTAATCTCTCCCGATTCCAGCCTCTTCCGACCCTCCCATTTCTCGACAACTCGTATCAATTTGATCATTACCGCTACAAGCATTATTAATATTTCAACGGCCGCAATTTGTAACGGACGGCTTATTGCCAAATCCCCGGAGAACAGAACGCAAGTAATTAGACTGTATTAATATTCTAATTTATTAATCAACCGTGTATCGGCCCGCTGGATTTTGACAGATGGCTGTAATAATATACTTGTTATACATGTCTCTAGCTCGCTCGCTCTCTCTCTCTCTCTCTCTCTCTCTCTCTCTCTCTCTCTCTCTCTCTCTCTCTCTCTCTCTCTCACACACACACACACACACACACAAACACACACACACACACACACTCACATCTACTCACGCACAGACATACACAGTAAACTCGCTCGGATGTTTGCGATTATGATTTTGTTTTTCGTGCCAAATTACTCATATCACTTTGGCTTTTTTCATGGCCTTTTGTTAAATTCTATCAGTGAGGATTTTAGGCTTCTTCTGGTATTTGTTTTACAATTATCCTGGTCTTAGCACGACAGTATCATGAATAATAAAACATTCAAATACCATTCAAAGACATGCACATTTCACATTTGTTTTTTTTGAGTGTGTATATTATGTGTGTATGTCGTTGTTTGTACATACATATATCAATGTGTTCATTTTTATATAGAAGGATTGGACTTAAGAGGTATCTAGCAATCTTGATACTAACTTGAAATAGTTGTAATCGGAGATCTGAGATTAATTGAATTACAGTGACTTTATTTGATCGGTAAGAAAAAAGTCTTTACAGATTATCAGATTATTGAATTGCACACCATGATAAGACCAATAAAATATGGTGATTTGCACGCCGAATTTGTAGGGGAAATAAATATTTCCTTTCATTGGAAGCCAAAACAAGTTAGTTTCTAATGCTAATATTCTAAAGATACCATTACTGATATGGTTATCTGCAAGCTTTTGCGATTGAGGAGAAATGGAGAACGAGGTAGATGACGATGATGATGATGCCGATACCATTGGTGAAATGATGATGATATTGACGAAGACGATGGTGATACTGTTGTTGTTGATGATGTTGATGATGATGATGGTGATGATGGTGATGAGGATGAGGATGAGGAGAAGAAGGAGGAGGAGGAGGAGGAATAGGATGAGAATGAAGATGATGATAAAGAGAATGTGGAGGATGAAAATGATGATACACAATATACTAATTACAATACATTGGAGAAGAATGTGATGAAAATGGAGATGAAGATCATGAAGACGATCACCGATATCAACATAATAGAAACAGCGATGACGAAATACGATAGCATTTACTTGATTACACAGTTCGTCTTACTATAAACTATAAAAGTACGTCCTTAAGAGCCGGGGTTTTTTGTGGGTTTTTTTTTTGGGGGGGGGGGGGGGGGGGTTGGGGTGTTGCTGTTTTAGAGCTCTGTGGACACAGGTAGGTCATTTCGGGATAATGCCTAGCATTGGTGCAATATGTAAGTATGTCTTTAAGAGCCTTCAAGGCTCATAGGGCCGGAGCTTAACCGGGTTTCGCTAGCGTGAAGCAGACAAGTGACAATTTTTCACTTTCTGGAGAGAACGCTGGTCTATCGCAGTACTTTCCCAAGACTCGTTTGAAAAAAAAAATTGGTACCCATTTGTACACCTGGGTCGAGTGAGGCAAACGGAGTAAAGTTTCTTGCCAAAGGAAAAACGAGGCGCCTGAAGCCGGACTCGAACCCACGACCCTCGTCATAAAAGTCCGTAGTCTAGGCCACTCAGCCACCTCGCCTCCCAAACTATAACGAGTGTTTGATAATCATCATCACCTGGGCTGACAACAAGTTCGTTGAACATTCTAATGCCGTAATCATTATATTGCTGACATTCTTTTGCGAAACAATTATATTTCAGTTTTACACGTAGCACAATGAAAAATCGTTTCCTGCTGTTGAAACTTCCAGGGAAATTATACGTCAGTTCATGAATTTCATAAAAAATTCTCGAAAATTCTTAGTTCTATAACCTGACTGCCTGATAGGTCACGGCGCTATAATAAGCATTTCATAATCATATGTTTGTGGAAAGCCATTTTTCACGTCTGAAATTCTAATGACATTTTGTGAATTTATAATTGGGTTTTCTGTTTGTTTGTTTGTTTCTACATTATGAACCACTGTTTATTTTTGGCAATGTCCTTTTCAATATTTTCATTCAGTTTAATAGCTGATGAAAGAAATACGATTCCCCTCCCCTTACCCACACTTTGATCAATAAAATAGATTCATTTATAAACCTGTCACTTTAACAACACACACGCTTTTCACTTTCTCTTCCAATTAATGTATTGAATAGGTTTGATACTGTTGTCGGAAGAGCCTGTGCTTAATTGATAATTACTTCGTGACTGAGAGCGCGAATGGTAATGAAGTAGATGGGAAGAATAGACAAACGTGTGATGGGAAAATGTTGGACTGCTTTTGATATCACTTTTCTGTGTTGAAAATGGCGAAAAAGTAACAGCACACACACCTTCACCTACACACACACACACACACTCGCGCGCACACACTCGCACACACACACACACACACACACACACACACACACACACACACGAGGACGGTTTGGGTTGAGTTGAGTTTTTCATAAAGTCTCTGAAACGGTTGATATATCAGATTGAAATACACAACCCAAACATACAAACAAACAAAAAAGTACAAATTATCATAATGCGTGTTGTATAAATGGGTATGACAAGCTGTTGTTGAAAGCATTGATTGAATCAATAATCTCTTGGCATTTGGACGACAGGATCAGGTCTTATCAGTAAACCCCGTTATCCTGTGCTCGACCTGGAAATTAGCTCAGAGGCGAGGTGGCCGAGTGGTTGGCTACGACGACAGTTATTGGCCTTCCGTCGTGAGGGGGGCGTTCCTAGCCCTGTGGTCAAGCCACTAAACTTTGGGGACGCGGAGGACCGGGGTTTAAGTCCCGCCTGGTGCGAAAGTTTTTCTCTGGACCTTTCAGAGTTTTCAAGGCTCTGTCCTGGTTCATGTGGAATCTTTTCAACTTCTGTTGAACCGCCTTTGATATGACCTTTATGTGTTTAAAAGAGCGTTAAACTTCAAACTTTAGTCAAAACTGCGTAAGTCGACGTCACAAAAGCCGATTTTAATTCAAGACAATGTTCTTTTTTTTCAAACTCCGGCGTGAGGGTTAGATGTTCGAGTCCTGCTCCCAACTCATCTTTGGCAAAAAAAATTCCCTCCAATTACCTTGCCCGACCCAGGTGTAGAGAAGAAACAATGGTTCCAATTCTTGGTTGAGAGCTTGGAGAGGAATTTGCGAATGACCAGCGTGGTATCGAGAAATTGACAATGTATCCCTCATCCGCTTCTCAATACAGTCGACTCCGGTTTATCGTAACTCGGTCAATTGCAATCGCCGCTTAATCGCATCGTTTCCCAGGACACAGAATTAATCAATAAGGATGTATTCTAAAGTCGGTTTTCCAAGCAGATAAAAAAAGAAGAGGATGTAATAGGTATTATTCGGAAAAAAAATCCTTTTCGTAGACATCCCTATTCTATACAAATGTCAATGGTTAATCGCAACTTCGGATAATCGCAACAATGTTGCCGCTCCCGTTGTGTTACGATTAACCAGAGTCGACTCTACTACCAAAAACCTGGCTAAACACCATTTATCATGAGCATAAAAAGAGGTTCTAAATAACATGCTGTTCCTTTTGAATCTCAGCGAGCCTTATCAGTAACCCTAGCTCTCTGCTCAGCATGGAAACTGGCTGGGGAAATTATTTTAAAATCCATTGTTTATTCCCTCTTAAATTCAATCGCCCGTATTCCAGCCAGGTTGATTGGAGACCACCCGACCATGTTTGACCACATTATCAACAATCATGACAGATTGTCATTTCCCCTGTCAAGTGACATATTACCATGCTGTTTTGAATATCATCATGAAGTGGGTTAAAGTGAATAAAAGGGTTCTGTGTGAAAGCAAAGATTGGGAAGTAAACGTTTGAAAGCAAATGAAATCTGATAATATTAAATGGGAAAAATGATTTTTATCCAAAAACGAATGCAAAGAAATGGAGACCACTCGCATTATGACAGCATCGCGAGCTCTTGTGATAAATTTACAGACAGTATTGTTTGTTTCGGTTTGTTAAAAAAAATCATGTTTGTCATCATCATCATCATCATCATCATCTTCATTATCGTCGTCGTCATCGTCGTCATCATCGTCGTCAACATCATCACCATCATCATCATCATCATCTTCATTATCGTCGTCGTCATCGTCGTCATCATCGTCGTCAACATCATTACCATCATCATCATCATCATTATCATCTTCATTATCGTCGTCGTCATCGTCGTCATCATCGTCGTCAACATCATCACCATCATCATCATCATCATCATCGTCGTCATCATCATCATCATCATCGTCGTCATCATCATCGTCGTGGCTGTCCTCATCGTAATTATTACCACCACCATTACCATCAGTAGCGTGTCTATTTGCGTCATTATATCATAATCATCGTTATTCCCATTGCTAATTGCTGTTTGAACCAGTATTATTGTTTGCTCTGTGTCCAACATTGGGCAACCCTACACTGTGAGATGAGAAACAGCAGGAAAGAAAGAAAGACAGCGAGGTTGTACTTTCGACTTTAAGTTGATGTCGTTGTTGGGGGAGTGGACAAAAGATCAACACATCCGAAGTTCGACACAGCCGTCGTATTTCACTAAGTACTACGTGTTCGTGGTTCAACTATCATGTTTGTCATATTAACATACCACATAGATGTGTGAGTAGTAGCCATTCCCAATGGTCCCAAACAAGACCCCCCCCCTTTTTCCCCCTCTACACTAAACCCAAATAAGACTTATCTAATCAAACAACTACCATAAAAATATCAACAGTGAAAACTGCGTACGTCGACCTCGCAAAAGTCGATTTTAATTCAAGACAATGTTCTTTTTTTGTTTTTGTCCCGGGCCTCATACCCAACCACCTGATTAGTTTTTCTTTTTAATAGCAATTAAGACTTCAGTATTTAGAATGTGTTTAGTCATGTTTTAGTAATATTGAGACTATAACCCTATCAAAGGTTTGTTAGTAGGCGTTAAAGGATATATTTAAACATGCATTTACTATTTGATTCCACCATCGCTTATTTTGAAAAAAAACAACACATTCAAAAAGTGTGTTAATGTTAGAATTGTATTTCTAACCCGGTCCTCTCCATAGGATCCTTGGGGAGGCCTTACCCCCTGCCCTTCGTCCTAAGGACGAGCCTGTTAGTTATAGAGTTATATCGCCTTCTTCTAAAAAAAACCCAAAATGTTGCCATGTAAGGGATCGTGTTGGCGATTGTTAAATCCTATCAGCAAAGAAAAGTATAGAGTTAAAAAAGCCTCATCCCTCAAACAACTAAGTAATTCTAAAAAAGAATACCTATAGTTTACGACCTGGTTCCAAAGTGGTGGTCCGTCACTCTTGACGTGTGTCGGATCACCACCTGCAACCAAGCCCCATGACTATGGATCAAACTAATCTAGGCAGTGGTTTCTTTTCAGAGCTGTCTGTGTCGGGGATTAATCAGCATATATAATATTAACATGATATAAATTTCGTAGTTGTTGAGGGTGTGTTAGTTGGAAAATATATGAGCAGCAGAGGATGAAAAATAGGGCGAGGATTCTATAAAAGTAGGAGACAATGTTCTTAATTTTTCCTTAGTTGTTTTTTTTTCTACAGAGAGGTAACAGTGATCATTTCTAATTCACTTTTTCAGATAAGTCGAATTTTAAAAGATATGTATATAATTGAAAATCGATTTAAGCGGCGTTGTCTGTAAATCTAAAAAGTTACTAACCTGATGCAAATGACGGTAATATGAGTAGGAAAATGACAGACAAGGCAAATATCCTTTGAGTGGTGTATGAAGGGCGACCACGTCGATTATTGGGCGTGTCACCGTGGTGGTGTCTGGGGTGGTTAGATCGTCTATGCGTCCCTGTCGCCGTAGACCATTTCCGACGCCAATGTCTTGAGAAAGAAAGCCATAGCAAGCCACCCATGATCACATTGTCACAGTGTTGTTTGGATAGACAACGACCCCGATCACGGTTAATCCATCGGAGTGAGCCGCCATCAAACACAATCCATCTGAAGAATTACATTATTCCCCAAATCGTATTCCCAAATCACTTTTATCCAAATAATACACAATACAATATCAGATAATTGCCGAATCTTAGAAAATTATCCCACAAATCTTTATGATGATTGTTTCCTTCCCTGAATTTTCTTCCTTTGCCTGGATTATGATACAATTCCTTAATAGCTCGCCAGTGAAGTATTGATAATGTTATGGTCTCTCTGGAGTTTATCTCCAAATTATGTTCCCTTTGCGTCCAGCTGTGAATTCTGATGTCAGTTCATCAAATCTGAAATAAACAAATAAAATAAAGGTGAAATTATGGCATTAGTTTGAATATTCCTGGATTTTAGGATGCGATGAAGGTTTACGTCAAATTCAAATAAAACAAAGGTTCAAAACAGAGTGGCATCACATCTCCTTGAGATTCTCATTACTCTCTCAGTGAAGATCCACACAGTCTATAAAACCTTTTCACGCACGCATAGTGCGTCCGGCTTCCTTTTTCATGATTTATAACTTCCTGTGTCTTCTCTGAGAGAGTGATGAGAATGTGAGGACGATGTGATGCCACTCCGATTGGGTCTTAAGTCAAACAGTATTATTTGATTTGTTCCAGATAGCTATTGTCTCGATTTGCTGCTGTTGGGTTTTTGTGACGATGTTATTTTATAAACTAATAATGCCGCTTGCGCCCATTCTAAGCGTAATCGGGGAGCATGCCGTTTTTTTGGCATAATATCATTATATCATATAATTTGTGTTTTCCTGCTCAAAAGATCAGCTCACATTCCGTATTCCTCCGCCTGGAGATAATAGTGCAGTGTACCATGATATCATTATAATGTTTGTATCATTTCTATGTATCACTGTCGTCTTTCTTTTTGACTTGCTGTTCAATGGTATCAGTATAGAGTTGTTAATAGTAGGATGTATAGGGTCTGGTCTGTATGCAGTGAAACTATGCCAATATCATTCACTATCGTATAAGGGGATCGGATTAAGATAGGAATGCGTGGTCCTAGGTCTTCATCACTTGAAGGGTCTCCAGAAGATTGAATTGAAGTATGTGTGTCCTGTGGGTGTGTGGGTGTGTGTGTGCGTGTGTGTGTGGGGGGGGGGGGGGGAAATAATAGAATATGAAACACAGAGAAAGGTATCACCCTGCTATTTCGAGTTACATATCAAACTTGAAAAGGCAAGCAACGAGTCGTAGTCATAATATGGTTCTAATAACCTTCTCAATCCAAGGAACTAGAATAATGTTCATTATAATAACAAGAAGCGCGCAGTAAAAAAACACTACTGCATCTATAAACAACTTGTGATGGGACGTCTTTCTGAGTGCTGAAAACGTGTTATGATTCATAGTATTAACGATTGTCAATAATAAGACAAACAGCATAGCGTCTTTCACCGTATAATGAGCGAGGAAAAATTAAGAGTTGTTTCCCTTGGATTGTCATTTTCTTTTCATTCAAAGGCTACGGCCGGTGGCGCACAGAGTAAGCAGAAAGTAGAAAGGAGGGACTAAAAGGTGGCGTAAAGAAGCGGGCGTCATAATATGATTTCTATGAAACAGTCGCACAGAGATAGAGGCAAATTTCCTTTATAGGGCCTTTACACGTAGCGACCAATCCGGGTGATATCGCAGCGTTTGGACGCAAACGGATGGATCGCTACGTGTAAAGGGGAAAATTGCCAGAAATCACAGGAGCTGCCTAAATTGTTATCATTGTGATCTGCACGGACTGTCACGACGGTGCGCCGTGTCCAAAACAGTGAGTAGTTTTGGGTAGTGGGGACATTTTTAAATGGACTTGCAGGCGTGTGGTCCAGGGTTTTTGAAAAAAAAATTGATGGCAAATTCGGATTCAGCAGCCTCTAATTAGGGAGGCAATCGATCAGATTTCGTCTTTTCTTTGTGTTTAACTATTTCTGATTACGTATTTTTTATCGAGTGACTATTCGGACTCAAGCCAGATTTTTTAAATATTATATTCTGACTCTGAATCCAGCATGAAGTCACTTCCGACTTCCTCTCACTCCGACTCTCCCAACTTGGGACAAGACGGCGCTTGCCAAAGAAGCCGAATTTTTGTCTTACCAAGATTTCGAGGCCAGTCTAAAGAGTTATTGCACTGAAAATAACTGTCTGTTCGTCAAACAGTCAAACTTTAAAGGATGGTTCATTAGCTCACCTAAAGTATGAGCACATTGTTTTTGGATGCAGGGAGGGAGAGAAGCGGCACGAAGCTGCATGCACGGGCATCAGACCACAAGACTCGAGTCCGACCGCATGCACAGGCATCAGACCACAAGACTCGAGTCCGAAAGGTTTTATTTATTCGAACTCGGCTTCTAAGTGACCCAGCATAGTAGCACAGCTTAAACTTTTGACACCCATCCCCCACTCACTCTACAGTTTATCTCGCCCCCCACCTCTGTCTATGTCTCCCCTCTCCCCTCACCCTACTCCGTCTACTGACAAGTAAGAATATAGAAAATAAAATCCCCCGATGACAGTTATGTTATCTCCTTGCCCTCACATAACTCACTTAGAAGCCGAGTCCGAATAAATAAAACTTTTTTTCGGACCCGAGCCCGAATAGATACAATATCTAATGGGACTCCGAGTTCGAATAGTGGTGGCCTTTTTAATATTTATTTTCTCTCTTCACATGTTGGGCTACACACCGGAAATTATCACCCGCACGCATACAATGAATGTGTGACGGTACAATAACAAGTGACTTTCGACACACGTCAACAGGATAACCGCTAGGATAAAACCGTGCGTGTAAACGTCCATGCGATATCGAGGCGATTTGATCCCATGGATATCACATGGATATCCTTTGCGATGAAACGTATCGCTACGTGTAAATGTCTCGATGTCCCGATCTGAATTTCACTCACCGATTTCCTTTCTCCTTTCCCTGTGCCACCGACCCGTGTTGGATAGAAGGCAAGAGCAAAGAATGGAAACAAACAAAGACAAACAAACGGATATCACTTTACTCCCAACCTCGGAAAAAAAATCCAAAGGAAATGTCAAACATACTGAATAGAGAAAATCAACATCCTATTATTTCATGTTTACGAAATATAAAGCGAAGATCAGTTCCATTTAAGAATAATATTGAATTATTCGTGTATTGAGTGAACACATGCGCATCACAGACTAATGCGTCACTTCAAGCCCATGCACGGTTAAATATTTGTATGATTTATCACATTATCTCCAGCTTGATCTAGAAATTGCACCGTTTCGAAATGTAAATGACAAAATAGAGCTAGGTACAAAATGAATGTTGCGCAGTTCACAATACATAGATATGACTTGCTCCAGGCGATATAACAGACGATAAAAACAACCAGCTTGTCCCTATCTGTTCATATAGAAAATGAGTAAACGAGATGTCCATGGTGAATGAATAATGCAATAATAACATGTTTTAATGAATCAATATTATAATCTACGAGCTCAATTTTAAAACACACACACTCATTTTACACAAACATAATGTATTATTATTGACGTATTTATTTTGTTCCCTTTTGCCTGGCGACGCGGTCGAGTGGCTTGCACTCGACTAATACCCTCAACGATAACGGGTTCGAGTCCAATCTTGTACCATGCGCTGGGGCAGATCTAGGAAACGTGTCTTTTCCCGCACCCCATGATGCACACGGTGTACGTGGCCAGCGTCCTTGAGACCGCGATGCTTTATAATATATGTGACAAGCGTCCTTGAGACCGCGATGCCTTATAATATATGTGACAAGCGTCCTTGAGACCGCGAT
>JARBEQ010153016.1:0-22753 GCA_030265355.1 Tritonia tetraquetra | reverse complement strand
ACCACAAAGGTCACAGTGGGTTGATCACCTGCTTGGCTTAATATCTTGATCCACAGAAATCCAGCCTCATTGTGCTGGCCTTATACTGTAATGGTAAAGGGGAATTGGATAAGAAAGAAAGAAAGAATATTTCTATAACACAGATCTCCATTGAGAAGATGCTCAATGGTGCTGTACAATGTGCAATAACAAGGACAAAAATCATGAAAATGATTTTATAATACAATTTAAAACAACCATAATATAAGAAGACACGTAAGAAACAAGATATCCAAATGTGGACGGCAACAAACACGCCATAAACTGAATGATGACAAAACGGAACCAACAGTCCTTGGGAATATTATATAAATAAAATAAAGCTAGCTAACACATCATATCATGTGAGGAGAACAATGTTTGACGCTTGTAGTTCATTTTTAATTAACCTTACACCGAAAGGTACTAAAAGGTTATTGATAAAGAAAGAAAGAAGTTCATTTTTAAGACTACATTTGAGGATCTCATTCGGACATAAAAAGAGCTAACAACGTGATAAATATCCTAGAAATATCCTATGAAAATACCTGTTCCGTGTGTATTTAAAGAGGAAAAAATGACAAGATAAAACTAAAACATTAACCAAGACTCACCATCATGTTTCTCATTATTTTCCTCAGCCACTTGTTTGAATGAACAAATCTTATAAATTGTTCCAAGCAACAACTGCTTGATGTATTCCCCAGAGGCCTTTCTTTCCAACTCCAACACCCTGAAATAATGAACATTTTGAACATCATGATGAGACAATATTGTTCAATACAAATGGATGGTGCACAGTTACAACTGCAAAGAAACTGCAGACATTCATCAACGAATGCCTCAAGAGTATAAATAACATCAAGCGGTATGACCGTGTTACCAGTGAGTAAGTGTGACAGAGAATAAACCAGCGGCCCATACACCAAACCATTGTAGAAAAATGATGGAAATGAATAGGGCACAATCTACGAAAGCCACCAACAACTATCGCTGGAGTTGGGTACTGAGAAGGAACCCACAGGGAAAGCCACCAACAACTATCGCTGGAGTTGGGTACTGAAACAGAACCCACAGGGGAAGCCACCAACAACTATCGCTGGAGTTGGGTACTGAAACAGAACCCACAGGGGAAGCCACCAACAACTATGACAGGAGTCGGGTACTGAAACAGAACCCACAGGGTAAGTGAAGGAAGAAGGAGACCATAGGCAACATGGTACAGAGGGATTGAGACAGACTAGAAAGGAAGTGGAAAATCATGAAAACAGCTTGGGAAAGATGCCCAGGACAGGATGAAATGGAGACATCATGTTGTTGATGGCTTATGCTCCACTTAAGAGTTGAAAGGAAGAAGAAGATGAAGACACTCTTGAAAACCAGTTTGCTAAAAGCCACTTAACCACCATGAAAACCAACATTCCTGCACAAATTCCCTTCTTTCAGCGCTCTCAAGGGGCTATAACTGGATGAGATTTCTGGGCAAGTCACAATCATAAATCATGCCCCAAAAATTGAGCAATGTTATTGTCATGTAGATAAAAGAAAAATTGACAAGGGGTATTCGCCGTGCAGTGATTAAGTCACTTGCCTCTGGATGCGAATGTTTGGGGTTCGAACCCAGTTCTATTGAACTTCCTTTGTTATAACCTTTCTTAGTTGAATAAAGCATAAAACAAACAAAATAAGAACAATTTACTGGCATTTTTAAAATTACCACGATAACAGCATTGACTAAAATTCTCTCTCTTACATTATTTACTTCATTTCAATCATCTTAAAAAAAAATAATTGTGTTACTGTTGTCAATCAATTTTACTCACATGCAAAATCAAACACTTTGATAAGCATTTTTTTATGGATTTGTGATAGCACTTTCTTATTTTTGCTGCTATAACACGATTTTGTTCGATTTGAAAACACTACATCTTTGTATGTTGTTTGTTTGATCGAACCTAATGGGACCAGCACAATGTTCAATCATGAAAGGCACACAAGACACCTGCCATAAATGAAGGCACCCCGACCACTAAACACGACTGCATGGATCCAATAATTTCAGACAAGCAGGTGATCAGCCCACTGTGTCTACAACTCTATACTGGCACCATGAGCAATACACTGAGCAGTATTAATCAAAGACAGGCGAATAAACAATTTACTGTAGCCCTTATGGGTACCCCCTCAGTGATTAATAAAAACTGGGAGGTTCAACCACTCTGGGCAATCTTTGTATGACATGAGCAAAACCCACCTCCCGAGAACTTGAAATGCAACTGGCACCAACTGTTCTGCATCAATTATTTTTCTCTTTGTTTGAATTATTTCCAGAAGAGTCACGATGCGCTTCCAGGAATTTGTGTCTAGTACATCGGTCTCCTCCTCCATTGTATTTGCTTGCCTGAAATTAAATGATATATATCAATGATAAATTGTAATTTCACAACAATAACAAATCAGTGTGTCTTATTTACATGTTTTCAGATTCAGATGACTTTATTCATACCCGGAGGACAATCACAAATTATATGGATACATATGTATGGATGACCCACAATACAAATGACATTAAGATCAAATAAAATCAAACACATTTACATTACTATTACGCGTATCTAACTCAGGGGTTCCCAAACTGTGGGTCACGACCCCCAAAGGGTTCATGCGCCTTTTTCTGGAGGTCATGGATGAAAGTTCACAGCCTCAACTTTTCCTGCAAGTGCCTAACCAAACCGGAGAAAATCCTGCAACTAATCACATAGCTGCCAACTTTTTTCTTCTACCTTGGGTTTGTTTACTTTCATCCAGTGATTGATCAAATTCATTCCCGCCTGCGCTTCATACCTGAGACTAATCCAACACATACTGGTTTATAACTTTTGACTATTGTTAATTAAAACTCCATAAAAGTTACTCTCGGTCTCAGACGAACCAGATCGGTAAAGAGAAAACGAAAGTAGAACTTTGAAACGCAGCGAGTCGATGTTCGCAATAGCAGACTAGATAGATACCAACGACACGTCTAATTTAAAAATTATTGCCATTGACGTCAGAGTGAGTGACTAAATGAATAGAGTCATGTCAAAATTCTAGATTTCGAATAAAAAATTTCAATCGCGATCTCTAACTGCCAGCTAGGCACTAAACGGGGAAGCTGAAACCGCGGAGAAGCGAAATGAAGTAGCTATAAATAATATCTAATCTAATGCATTGGGCAGATAAAAAAGGTGCCAACTGAAAACACAAAGACTAGCTAGCGGCAGAGCTAAACGTAGTTTAAATCTAGCCCCAAACTGGCCATATCGAACCGACCCAATGAGAACGCATGCGCAACATTACCGACTCGATTGATAGATGTTTTTCTTATTCGCTTTACTCGCAGCATGAAATTAATTAAGATGGCGGACTATGGCCGTTTTTCGTGCAAGCATTTGCCGGAGAGAAATATATTTTTTCCGGCGAGACCCTGATATCCACGGCCAATTTTCGGTGAACTTTCATCCATGTGGAGGGTCCAACTGTATGTGATTTCTCGACTCTCCTGTTAATCGAATCAAAGGCCCGAAACAGGTTGGATGCTGAAGCAATATTTCATCATCACAAAGTATCTACCAAACAAGTTACAGAAAATAACACGATGATCGATACAAAAAAAGCTAGCATGAGAGAATACAAATGAACTTTTCTTAAATTCGAAGACCAGTTGCCTTGGTCTAAACCGTGTCTGCTGTTTATTTCTATACTGGAACATATAATATAAATCAATACACTTACACTTTTTGTTTCTTTCTCTCTCTTACAGTGGTGGCTAAATCCTTGCCAAGAATATTGGTCAACTCCGTAATTGCCAGTTTAGAATTGAGCTTCATCTGTATGTGGAAAGCAGAACAGTTATCAAAATAATTCTATAAATGTAACCATTATATCTATCTATCCATGTCATTATTAGAACAGGTACCGATATGAGTTACTATGTCAAAAGCCTCCAATAACTCCCAACAAACAAACTGTGATCAGACAAAAATTCTAACAAAATTTACCAACTTTAAAGGCTTATAAAAGGAAACAGGGATAACATCAGTGGTGGAAGCAGAAAAATTCATAACAAACCAAGGGGACTTTCACGAGGAGATTCTGGAAACATCTCAAAGGATATGCCTTGAATAATTATAAAAATAATATCCAAAACAAAGATAATACTCTTAATTCCTTACATGTCTTATCACTTTTCTACATGCTCGAACCATTTCTGCGTTGGGTGATGTAGTCATGAGATCTAGGAGTTGAGAGAAGATGGCTTGGCAAGAACCAGGAGGCAGAGAGGCCATCAGTTGTCGGCTCAGCTGGAGACGTGATACACAGAAATTATGGAACTCAATTATGCATCATTTTTCAGCATTCAATTTACATTCTAAAACAGTAAGTTGTAAAACGAGTTCATGAGCAATCCACATAAAAATTCAACAGGAAAAAATGCCCACGTCGCTGCTGGGATTTGAACCCAGGACATTTCAAAACAACGCGAATGTATCCTCCCACAAAACAACCAGAACAAACTACAGAAATAAAGTATCAGTGATCATAATGAGGAAAAGTAAAAAAGGAGGAAATTTCATCGGGACTGTTGTCACCCCGCGATAGCTATTTACGTCAACAAGGAAATACAAATATCAGGGGTAAAAATCCAGGATTTCCTCGGATCCGAGGGAAATTATGATCACTGAAGTATGAACAATTAAACTATGACAAAAAATTCAAACATACTTAAATAAAACATTAAAAGGATATAAACACTTAAAATTTCCCTATATCATGTTACGAAAGACTCTCAAATTGCATTCTCCTTGTTAAAGGTGAAAACTGATTAGCTCTATTTCCGGGATAATCATAATAGTAATAGAATAATACATGGTGAAAGTTTGTTAGCTTCAACATGTTTGGATGAATTCTATCAACACAAGAGATAACGGCTTTCTCTTTCACAGGGTCATCAGGTTCGATAAGAGTTATGAACTTTAACAAGGTTCTCCGTAGTCAGTGGATTTACGTTTGTACTGTGTTAATTAAACAGGGGATATTACGTCGATATTCAAAATTACAATGTTCAGGTCAAAACGATTGATTTTTGCAGAACATAATTTTTTTATGTTACCATTTTAACTGCAGAGTCAATCAGATAAATACAAATTATATTCATAGTCAAATGATCATTGAAAGTTTTATAAATATCTATGAAGAAATGTAACTTTAAGAAATTATCTTTTAAATCTACATTGTCAGATTTCGGTTAACCCGAAAAATAAAATGTCTGTCAAATCCAGTGTCAAAGCACGTCAATCAAAACTTCCAAGTCACTAACATACCTGCCCTGTAGCCAAAATCTGCACAGTTTCTCCCGATGCCAGCACCATATCAGTGCAAGTTAAGGCCTGCTGGATGACTTTCAAACAGTCCGATTTCAGGGTTATACACTGAGCAGTGGCAGGTGTAATGTGTTGTAGTATCAGTTTAATAGACGTCCTCAAGGTGGCCTTCTCATCGGGTGTTTCTATGGTGCCAGACTTATCCAAGAGTACTTTTAAGAAGCCCATCAGAGGAACAAAACTTTCCTAATATGGAGCAAAAGACATTTTCTGTTAAATGATAGTGACTTTTTCAAATTAGCTGTCAGAAACTCAAACAACCAAACTATGAGGACATAAATCTCTATGTACATGCACACGTCCCAAGAAATACAATACAAACCTGCCTCATTATTTGATGTGAAGTAAATTGTACTGTTAAATGCTCTAGACTAAAGTGACACTAATAATAACAACCAGATTTGAAAAATAATAAAATAAAGCAAATACAAATGCACGACTAAATCATTATACAGATTCATCATGTTCTTGGCATTACATATCTTCTTCTTCTTCTTCCGTTAATTTGCAGATCACCTCTGGTGTATTGTCACAAAATGATATACATAGTACAAGTACAAGTCATCTAATCTAAACATGAAAACACTGAACAAAGGATACAAGGGCTCGCTCATATCTGTAAATATTCTAAAAATTATTTTCCATTTCTACTGACTAAACACTAATGCGATAAACTAACTTATTCTATATCATGTCACTTTTACAATCAGGCATTGTGGTTGATATTTTAAAAAAAATTGAATTCTCAATAGCAAAGAAAACTAATTCTTGACAAAAGAATGTTACACAAATAGTAACAAGTGTCTAATGACATCCATATACTAGCTCCCCAAACACACACATACTCACAGCAGAGTCCAATCTAGAAAACGAGTTCAGCAGTCCTATTCTGATGACAGAAGGAGTGGCCAAGTCCACGAGGAAATCCATCAAATAGTGGAGACTGGTGGATGACATTGGAGGTTTGCTGCCAGACTTCTTTTTTCTTTTGTGTGGTGGGGGATCTGTACTTGAATCTTCTTCCAAAATATTTTGAAGAACCTTATAATACAATAACAAAAAACAATAAACAACTTTTGTAACCTGGTTCACAAAGGTCATACCAAAGGCGGTTCAACAGAACAAGATTCCACGCGAATCTCCAGGGCAGAGCGATAAAAACTCCAGAAAAAGGTCCAGAGAAAAAATCATGCACACTTAAACATGATGCTTGGAGTCCAGTCAAGTGACTTAACCACTGAGCTAAAGACGCCCCCAAATCAAAATATGAAGACATACACAACATAATATTAACTTAATGAAAATTTTCTTTGGCAACCTCAAATAAGTACCAAAAAATGTATATTTAGATAATGTCACATACACAATAAACAGCTTTATACATTTCTTTCTTATCCAATTCCCTGTTACCATTACAGTGTAGGGCCAGCACTATGAGGCTGGATTTCTCTGGATCAAGATATTAAGCCAAGCAGGTGATCAACCCACTGTGAGCTTTATACATATAAACTATATATTGTGCTTGATTACTCCTCCTACTTACTTGAGACAGAAAAGCAACATCGTTCTCAACCTCTTGTCGATATCTCATGATGTTTGTGGCAAACCATTTAAAAATGTCTGACACAGAGTTTGCGGGGATGTCAGCTAGAGTTGCCATCAGGTCGAAGGAAATGTGCCTTGCCTGTTCAGATTTTCCAGACATAAGCGCCAACAGACAGGGCAACACTGAGGCAGAGGAGGTTAAAAAATTGTTTTGTATTAGATATATATGTGAATTCAAAATGCAGATATGAAACTTCAAAAGTATGTAAAAAGCAATCTTTACTTTTATATATTTTTCCTTTGCTATTGTTGCTTCTAATACTACTTACCTTATTATAGAAATGACAACTTACAATAAACATTGCTGCTTCTCCTTCCAACTATCACAATAACAAATAAATATGATGTTCACGGCTCACTGGGTTTCTTGAGACAAGTGTTGTGAGCATATACACAAGACTAATAATGATAACTACTCATATTGGCCAGATAAATTAAAAAGGATTTGAATAAGGGAGATAAATAAAAATGAATGGATTCTTTGAGATCGATGTTCAGCCCATTGCCATATTCAACTGAGGTTTCAAAAGTCATTAACGAAATGACCATCTAAAATAAATTTTGTGAAACTTTTGTACTCTTTCTTTCTTTATCAATCCCTATTATAACTTTCGGTGTTAGGTTACTTTTGTACTCACCTGGAGTATTTTCATCACATACGAGCTTAGCCGTGTCACTTTTTGGCATGGATTTCATGTAGACCTGTGCAAACTGCAAACTCCTCGCCTGATGCTCAACTGTTACATGACCATCCACTTTGTGAAGCCAAAGCAAACTCAACACTTTCATTAATGAGCTGTTATCTTTTAAGGCCTATAACGATTAAAAGCATGAGACAAGTAAAAACACACAAGTCATATATTAAGTATATATACTGCCCTAAAATAAAAATTAACTGTGCACCATTGAGTCATTAATGAAAGCATAGGAAAATTACAGAAAAATAGCCAGAGCTGACAAGGCCAGGCGTGGGTTCAATCGCCACAGTTGCCAAAACCACTTTCCTTCGCTATGACTGTTTTTCCGTCACTTTCATATTTTCCTAATTTCAATGATACAGTCGACTGGTTTTTCTAAACTCGGTTAATCGCAATTGCAGCTCAATCACAACTTTTCCCACGAAACAGAATTAATTAATTCTATATAAAAGTCACTGGTTAATCGCAAAAAGAGTCGACTGTACTATTAATTCATCATTATCATTATATCTAAATGAGTCGTTAAGAATCTTTTTTTTTTACCTGCTTTCCTTTGTGGAATAAAGGACTGAATCAACTTAAGCTTAAAATTGCACACACAAAATGTAACTTACCTTTAGAAGAAGGGATAAAAGGTTTCGGGACAGAGCTGTAATGTGAACATTTTTGTTTGAGGACAACTCCAAAAGAAAATTGAACAAAGTAATTTCTGTCCATAGCCAGTTGCTTTCTATGCTTGAATCGTCTGACAGCTGCCAGAACTTTTTATCTGAAAATATTATGAAAAAGAAAAGTAAATTAGACACAAATCGAACCCAATAAGTTGAATTGATCAATCATCCACTTTAGGATCCTGACAATCCAACCTTATACAGAGTTGATAAGTTAACTTCTATTTTCTTGTGAAAATTAATATAAGCTTTGGGAGCGTCCCTAGCTCAGTGGTTGATATGATGACCTTTATGTGTTCGCTAAACTTCAAACTTTGGAACTTTTTAATATAAGCTTTGACACAAATGGTGAGATAAGTTGTCTATACTGGAAAAAAGTATCAATACAAGAAAAGGTAAGCATAAAATTCACATATGGAGCCATACACATACAAATATAACTTTAACATCAATTACATTAACATGCCTTCTTGTCAAGATTATCTAACCAGTAGCCAATTGCAACACCAAACTTTTAACAAAACGTCAAGTAGCAAAAGAGGCATACATTTTTTTTTAAAGAAAGAAAGAAAACCTGGAATTATAAATAAACTTTTCAAACCTTTGAGAGAAGGTGGAATCCTGTCAAGATTTATGTTTTCTAAACAGAAAGCAACCAAGTCAACATCAAGTTGGGATGAGCTCTTCAGTTGAGATAAAGAGGAGGAAATGACCATCTCAGTAGATGGGCACTTTGATGCTTTCATTTTATCGAAACTGACAAGATTCTATGATAGTAAAATTGAAAAAAATAAAATAATTGAGCATATTTACTTGAGATGAAATCAATAAATGACCTGAATGGTCTTATCTTTGTTTACTGTATGGGAATAATATGCGGGTCACAATAATATCACCAAGAGATCAAAATTTAATTAAATAACATGAGGAGGTAAGAAAGTACTAATTGAGAAAATCCACATTTTCTCCTATTAAATCTCTATAGATTCCAATAGAAATATAACATTTACACATCAATTACAATTGGATTTATTGAGTTTTGAATAAAATAATTTTGGTAAAAGAACAATCTTGACTGGATGTCTGAGATGGCAGTAATAACTCAAAATGCTCAAATTGTCACTTATCGGTTTTTGCACCTCACCACCTCATATAAACATTTTGTTTGGATATGGTTTGTCATATAAATAAATAAATTTATTGTATAAAAAGCCACTGTAAACTCTCAGTCTATTAATATTTATCCTTTTAAAATATCAGAAGTAAAAAAAATCACAGAAGACTTTATTTCCTCCAATCAAATATAGGCATGTGAATACCTTGAACATGGTGAAGTCCCTGACAGATGTCACCAAAAGTCTTTGCAATGCTGTTTTTTCATCCAGTGCCTTCACTTGCCCAATGAGAGACATATTAACTAGGGCCATGACCATCATGGCACACCCAGGTCTTGGACTTTTGGACACACACTCATACAAGGATTTCATCTGTTGGGAATACCAAACATTTGTTTGATATCAATAAAATGAAAATTTATCTTTATTTTTCTGGCTAAAGATGATGTTGAAAATTCAAACCATTCATTTTTAAAACAAATAATATAGTAATTTATATCTGGCCCCAAACGTTATCTTCTATATCAACGGTGAAAGCATGGTAACATGAGCATTACACAATGACAAGATTCGTTTCTATAATTGCTACCACAACATTTTAAGTTGACAAAACTAAGCCTTATTCCCTGTATCTTTGTTTTGGCAACAAATCTTACGTGGAAAATAAAAACAGGCAGATATATGTAAAAGCCAAGGACCACTAGAAGAAAGGACATTACCGAAGTCAGGAAATAACCCTGCACCTCCTTTCTTATAGTAGTCCTTGGTAAAAGCATATATATTTGTGCTGTTTAACAGAGAAATTGATTTTTTAAATGTGAAATGTCTCATCTTAAGATAACTGGAATATTATATGAATATCTGTGCAGGCCTAAAAAAATACCCACAAACAACACACCTAAAAAATTAAACTGTGGTCTTACACATAGCTATATCAGTCAGAAACAGTAAAAGAATTCAATATGATCATTTGCTTCAAGTTATGAAAAAGTGATCATCAAAGAAATGAAAAAGAAAAAGGGTCATAGATATCATAGTTATAATTTGTACTGACAACAAACAAAATGGAAACAGAAAGTAATAAATCGCATCATGTTACAAGGATGTAAATGGTAGATAAAAAATTCTGAAATCTACTGGACATTGAAATAAACAAACGATATATTCAGCTGTGAGACAGAAGGCCTTAAATATATAATTCTTACATGTCTGGTATTTAAAAAATTAATAAGAAACTACCATGAATGAGATACATTGTAGAGCCACAACATTAAGTTTTAAACAAATACTTTTTGGTGAGGACTATGCATAATCAGCCCCTTTTCAACCAACTTCTCACCTGTTCTGATGGTTTTTCCTTCATCAAATATGTTGCTATGAACTCAACAAGTTTGACGGTCAGGCTAGAGAACAATTCTTTTTCCGTTAGCCTTTTCTGAAGGGCACTTATTTCTTTCAACCATCCTAAAAAAATGATTCAGGAAAGGAATGATTTAAAAAAAATATTTCATCAATATCTTTTTCATAGCAAAAAATCAAAGATCAAACTTCTACAAGAAAGAAGTCAAGCTGTATTACAAAATATGCCTGTTCATGGGATGCTGCTGTTGGCATGAGTGCTAAAATTCTAACACTTGCAATAATCTATAAACAATAATAGACGCTTCACAAACCTTTTTGTAAATGATGAAGTAAGGGACAGAAAGCAGCAACTTCTGATTTCAAATTTTGGCGAAGGTCCAAGTCGGTTGAACACAAGGGCACCAAGTATGAAATAATCAACACAGTTGTCTCTGCAATGTCAATGACCTCTGATTTCGGCATGCAACAGATGGCTTGTAAGACTTTCTTTCTCAGTTCTGAAGAACTGAAAAAATTGAAATAAAAATTAGATTTCTAACAACACAAAAATAAAATCACACAGTACAGAGCTGTCTATTTTGAATTGGGTAACAAATAGTGAAATCCCAGGAAACATCAGAGCTTGAAATCTATTTTTTCATGTAATCTATATCTATAAAGGAGTAAGCCCGACTTTTGTCACGCATTTTCTCAGTCCCTACCGTACCGATTGCGACCAAATTTTGCACATGATTTCCAATTTAGCTGGAGATGGTTTTGAGCGTATTGATTATTGGATCAATAGTGTTGTTGTTTTTATAGAAAATGTTTTGTTTCTTCTAATTTTTGTTTATTGACATTCATAGTTTTTACTTTCCATATCATATTTGTGTGTGCTTCTGATAGACAAACTATTAGTTCATATGGCGTGGTGAATATTATTCACAAATTCCAATACAATAGAGGGTTTGGGGCACAATAAAAACATGTTGTTAAGCTGGCAAAGCTGAAATGAACCTCCACCCCACTCCTTCATAACTCATAAGTACCGTTACTGTTCGAAGAATGGGCTTTTTGCTAGTCTTATTATAATGACAACTAACACATATCTGATAAATAGTGTGAAATGTCAAATGCTCTTTCTTCTTTGTCTGTGTTACCAGTCACATCTTGCATTTCTGCTTTTTCCACAAAGATGTTGGTCCACTGCAATTTGCTATGCGTGCCTCGAAGGTTGTTTGCTAGGGGTGGTGGAATTGATTTGCCATAAACGTTCTGTCAATTTTTCATATAATAATAAAACAATTGAAAGACAAGATAATACAATCATGCCAGTGGCAGACAAATGCTCATATGTATGCTAAGTATAGACATAGAGGGATATGTAAGTGTACAAATGTTGTGTCTTTAGGAATGAGTGTGAAAGTAGGGGGTTTCCAAACTGCATTAAAAAAAGGTGAGGGAAATGCACTGAAGGAATGGAGAACCATCCACATATTTTGGGGCAAAAAATTTATCATAATATCAAAATTCACTTACTCTTCTCCAGAATTTTCAAAGGACTTTAGTTTCTTCACCAATGTTGTATAAAGCAGTTGTTTGTCTTCAAATAACTCCCACAATTTCTGTAACAAAAACAAAGAATAAATAATCAAATGGCAATTTTGCTCCATTACACAGTTTGCAAAGATCATGGGTTATCCAAAAATATGATTCCAACTTCAACAGTATTCAATATAAGGGTGCCGACACAAAACATGGCTGAACACAGAACTGAATCTAAGACTACAAGTCAATTGCTAAAAGAATAAACATACAATAAATGATGAAATTTGTGCTGTCATTTTGGGTATCAAAAACTTTTCCTGTTGAGATTTAACCCAAATAATTTGTTCAATTAAAAAAGATATACCTTTGAATCCTGCAAAACAGCATCAACCACATCAAGGTCCTCATCTTGTAGCCGTAACACAATGGCAGATTGTAAGCTTTGCTTGTCCTGCATCTGGTGATATATATGAGGGTAAAAAGTTAAATTAATCTAATAAGTTTATCTTAACATCTAAAGACAATTTTTAGATTTGAAAGCAAAAAAGTATCACGACATGGCAGAAATGATTTTATAAAAGAATTAGCCAAATTAATTCGGAGATTTGATTTGATGACTGTATTTTGAATATGGGGAGGCATGCGTTCTGACCTCAAATGTGGTTTACAATTCTTAAAGTAATCATCATACTCGATTATACAAAACACTTCAACACTTGACTCCACATTTCCATAACTTTTTCCTCCATCTTTTTATTCCTATTCATTTTTTACATATATGTTTGTTGCACCATTACATATAGAAACTGTGTAACTCATCTTCTTTGAAGCGGAAATGAAAAGACCACTACTGATAGCTAAGATACAACAGAGACAATAAAAAAAATATCCACACATAATGAGGAGAGAGGGCCTAGAGAAATTGACAACAACTGGAAGGATAATGGGGAAAAGAGCTCCAGGAAGACAGAGGACCAAAATGATTGACAACATCACAGAATGGCTGGGACAAGAGAAGAATACAGATACGATCAGAGCAACCAGCGACCATGAAGTATGGAGAGACATGATTGCCAATGCTTCTCAGCAGGGCACTATAATATGATGATGAGGTCGTAATTTTTTTTTTTAATGTGAGTGTCATTACCTCAGTTGATTCTTGAAGAAGTTGCTGGACAGCCTGTTTTCTCACAGTACTGTGATGATGATGAAGACAAACAGTTATGAATGTTAAAGGATCCGATTTCATATCTCGCTGAGCGACAGCTACAGACTGGAATTGAAGACTTTCAACAACCTTTTTAATTTCTCCTGATTCATCAGATGTCAACAAATCTTTAATTGTGGCGTCCAGAATTGACGAGTATCTGCAAGGCACATCATAACTCTCATTATAATCAATTGTAAATTTACATTGGGCAATTACTCAGCAAATCAATTGTCGATTTACATTGGGCAATTACTCAACAAATCAATTGTAGATTTACATTGGGCCATTACTCAACAAATCAATTGTAGATTTACATAGGGAAATCACTCAACAAATCAATTGTAGACTTACATTGGGAAATCACTCAACAAATCAAATGTAATATTTCTTTTTGTAGACTAAAATATTAATATTATGGTTTAAAAAAAAAGACTTGATAATGTAAACGTTAGGGTAAAAAGGAAAGCAAAGCATTCACCTTTGTTCCAAAAGCCTGAAAACCTGGAAAGGCCCATCTTGATGTTTATATTCTCCATCAATATCCATGGAAGAATCTGATGAAGCATTTACTTGAAACCATTCAATGACGATTCTGAAATAAAAGTGAAATCAATGTCCTTCTTGAATCGTACACAAATATCTTGTAACACCTTTATAAAAAGTTCAAGTTCAACAAATTTAGATGCAATAGGCCTTGTAAATATGCCCAACACTGCAAATCCACATAACATATCATTACATCACAGTAAACAAATAAGTAGATGAAAGAATGATATTCGCGTTGTTAATGTTACACGAAATTTAGAGCTCGTTTAAACTGTTCAATGGTTTGATTAATCCTAGTGTTCATTTTGATACAGATATTTAGTAAAACAACAAAATAAAATATACACGTAAAACAATTTGAGATACCTTGCTACAGCTGCCACCGTTTTTTTGTCTACGGACACGGATGTCAATATGTTCATCAACAACGACAAAGGAGATACTGGAGGAGCTTCTTCACTGTCAGTGCCGCTATCACTTGTAGATCCACCGGCCATATATTTCTTCAAGGCCGAAGACGCTAGAGCAGACAAAAACGGAGTAAGAAATGGCTCTGTTTTTACAGTCTCACTCAAACTTGACATGATGGATGTTAAAGAGTGGTTTCTGCTCAAGTACCTGAGGGCTCTGAAAAAAAGAAAAAAGTCGTAAGGAAACTATTTTTGAGACAACAAACAAGGAAAATGATTAAACCCAATAGGAATATGAATGACACAGTAGCAGAGTGGATGAGTGTTCTATCACTCGATAAGCCGATAAGTTTGAATCCTGCAAAAAAAACAAAACATGGACAATTTTTATTCAAAGGGAGGTTTCCCATTTTGCAATAATCCCAATGCAAAGATGAGTCACCTGCCTCTCTACCTGAGAATTTTTAGTCTTAGTTTTAAGCCTATTTCACATAATAGAGTCATCTGGAGATGGAATCTCCTGTTCAGTCATATCAAACTTGAATATTCCACATGAATCTCTTTGTCCAAACAAAATAATATTCACGATTCAAAATTCCTGACCTTTGCCAGCACAGATAAATGAGCAACTCATCCCTCTCTTCCCCTGAACACTTGGACCCATAAAACATATTTTGTGAAAAATATAAAATAAAGCTAAATGTGAAATAACAACTTAAGTCAAACTTACTTTTTGGAAACTTTTGAGATTTCTTGCTTTTGGAACATCAATACAATCACACTGAGAGCACTATGTAGTAAATCTGGCACAACATTCTTTGGGTAGAAAAAAATAAATTTTGTTTCAAAATCTATGGTCTTGGTTAATAATTAGACCTCTTTCAGTTAAGTAAAAAAAACTTGCTTGAAACGAACACTTCTTTGAACAACTTATCATATCTTACGATTTACAAATACATAATTTCACTTTAAGCATCATTATTGTAACAAAATGAAGTGAACAAATAAGACATAATGCACCAACAAAATGAAGTGAACAAATAAGACATAATGCACCAACAAAATGAAGTGAACAAATAAGACATAATGCATCATAAAAGCAATCACAGAGATAAAATCATAAAAACCAACCAAACTGCTTTTAATAAATTTTTGTGTGCAACATTCTAAAATCAAATAATACACATTTTAAAAAGACTATATATAACCATACCTTAGAAATAACATTAAGAATGGAGCCAAGAAGTTTTTCTGTCAAGGTGCACGAGGCCAAGAGCTGACTGAAGATCATGTATGATGAAACTGTGTAGTCTGGTAAACCTCTTGCCTTGAAGCCAGCACTCAAAGTGGGAATGAGGACAGAAATGATTTGCTCTGACGGCAGGCCATCCAAAGTCACACCTAAGACTATTTGGGTGAAAAAGGAGATTGCTCTCACCAAGTGTTTACGTGAGGGATTTCCATCACTGTCTTTGTTGGCCTGCAAAATACAACAGAAAATACAGCTGTTACAAATGAATGGATGCATTCAAAAGACAAGTCATTATTGCTTACCAGACTACAATCCAAATCAACTATATGCAGACCTGCCAACCCTCAAAGACTGAAACTAGTATTCCATCAGCCCAAAACTAGTATTTTCAGAGCAAAACTAGTATTTTCTGCGTAAAGTCGCGCTTACGAGCAAAATGTTAATTTAAACAAGTTTCATGGCATTAAATACTATATATATATAGTACAGATACACATTTATCATTCCATGAGCTACAAAATACTATTTTTATGCCAAAGAGAGTATTTTCTACATAAAAATCAAAATTTTCAGTTTTCAGCAAAGTTTCATGTAGTCAAACTCGGATAACAGGAATGATGGGACCAGCAGGTTTTCCCCGTTATAAGCGAGTCCTGTTCTATCCAAAACACACCAGTCCCAGTCATTTGGCATGACAATCACAGCACAAAAGCAGTCAGTGTCTAGCCAATGACAGCCGCACCGCATGCTAATCCATCCCTCCCCTCCCCCTCTTGCCCTAACCCCAATTAGACTCTCTTGACTACATTACAGTACAGCACTGAGACAATGCCAATCGCGTCTTCACGAATGGGTGTATGTGAAGTGCATGTGTGTGCGAGTTGTGTATTGAGCTTAGGCGGATTGCAACTTTACAAGTGGTGGAATCCCTGTTAAAGCCGAGTTCGCGCTAATTGAGCACTGCTATAGCACAGGTGCTTGCTACTTAAACTTATAGAGATGTAAAACAGGAATTTGATTTGTCACTGTTATATCCGAGTTCCTGCTATAACCGGACTCGACTGTATTAAGCACTGCGCGGAAGGTCACGTAATTATCTCTATAATATTAACCCCCAGATACTAGTGTAGGAATGGCGGTTATGTATTTCATTCCCACACCAAACCCTAAAAATCCAACAGCATCTAAAAATGAAAAGTCATAACCACACCCCCAAATGTTTAAAATGTTTTTGTTTTGTTTGTTTTTACTTTCACTGTCCTACCGAGCAAAGTGGCTAAATCATATTCTTTCTACTGGGATCAAGTTCATTCACGCCTGTTTCTACCAAATAATGACCCCACACATACTGGTTTACAATGAGTAATAAGATGATAAAGACGATTTCTAAATGAAACTCTCATAATTCACTCTTATCAGTGATCAGACGAACCAGATCGGTAAAGAGAAAACGAAAGTAGAAGTATGTCTAGACCAGAGCGCAGCGAGTCGGAGTTCGCAACGGTAAACTACCAACGAAAGCACGATGTTTAAAAATCGTTGCCGTCCGAGAAAGTGATCAAATGAATAGATTCATTTTAAAATACTAGTTTTCGAATGTAAAAAAGCTGATCATGGTCTTGGCACTAATATAAAGCGTAAACGAGCAGCGGAGATTAGAGATAAGAGTGAAATCTGTGAGTTCCGTCACAGAATTAGTTTGATTCTTTTCAATAGTATCGAACTCACAGAATACGAATTCGCAGAAAAGAAGGTCTTATCGCTCAAAACACCTGTGCTGATCGATCTGACATGAAAATCGTACTCCCAAAGGGGAAAAATAAGTCAAAATCGTATCCGCGCATTTTGCTTCAAAAATCGTATGGGTTGGCAGGTCTGTATATGCCACAAATAGAGTTACCATCTTACACCAAAACGTAAAAAGGTATATATGATCAAGTTACCTCTATATGCTTGGAAAGCATGTTGCACATGAATCCCATAAAACCATTTGCAGACCGACAGTGAGACACAAGGGTTTTTTGTGGAAGATACGTATTTGCATTCTGCAGGATTAAAACAATATAAAAATGAATATGAAAACAAGATATCAATTACAAATTCTTATACATCAAGATATCAAAATGTTATTTCCTTAAAAGAATAATGTTGGCAATAGAAAATACAAATCCTTATGAAGGCCACACTACATTTTTTCAGTTCAGAGATAACCCAATTTCAAACTGTATAAATACCAAACACTTCAAAAGGGTAAAGATGTCTTTGGACACTATACTGATCCAGTGGCCACTTTTGAGTCTTTGGACACAAGCAAAGAATATTCCAATGTACAAATAAAAAGTTAAAAACAGTTACAGCATAATTTTTTTAATATCTTATTGCTCGGGGGTAACTAAAAAAGAAAAAAGAAAAAAAAAAAGATTACAAATCTTATTCATCTCTATATATAATAATATACTTACTTTGATGCTTTCCAGCCACCTCCACTGAGTGCAGCTTTTATTGCTCATGTTCAAAAGCCTAAGTCCCATAATGAAGGGCTCTTGGTCATGAAAAGGCAGTAAACACATCATCAAGGCATCTACATTACGCAAATGTATATTGTACCTGGAAATGAAAATAGGAAGCTTTACCAAAAACGATGCAGCAAAGCAGGTATCAATTGAAATCATGGATCACCATGGACAACGGCGATCCTTGTCCCATTGTATCAAGTTCTTTCTTCTTCTTCACATATTATTTCCTGAATCCTGAACAACTTCTTTCTCCCCCATAAGTTCAACAAATGTGTTTTTGCATTGCTGCATACAATTTACAAATCTTTGTCTAATGGCATAATGAACAAATACATTATTATCATTATCCAAAGTTTATGACAGTTCAAACTTTGAATTTAAAAAGACTTTCTTTTCACTTACATCAACAATCATCTTGATAGAAAAATTCTGTTTTTTAAATGTAATGGTTTTGAAAATAAAATTTCCAACTAAAATAAATTTCTTTAACCTTTTTAGCTGTATTAGAGGATATCATACCATTACCATAATGCAGTTCATGTTTATAGACAACAACAAAAAAACAACCCTTGTGCACCTGATCTTTACTTAAACATGCATTTTCAGCAGTCTTTAAAAACTTTGCACAAATCATTCATTCACATTAATGGATATAAAATAATCCTATATAAATTTTGACTAAAATTTGGTCAAAATCTAACCTATTAACGAGCCATTCAATAGCTTTGTGAGCCTCTCTCAGCTGCATATAAGGAGACAACAAAAGTAAAAATCTAGTGATTGTTGTATCAAGTTGCTTGTTCACTGCAGCTGATTGCATTAGTCGTTGTATAGACTGGGATGATGGACTGAACAAATTGTTTTCAAACTCCATGAATCTCTCATCCTTGGCAATAAGCTGCTGCAAACCATTGACACCTAATGAAAGAAAACAAATTAGGATTGAAAATTAGAAAGACTAAGCTTTGACAATTTAGAAGAATAAAAGAGGGGTAAAGATTTTAAACTTAGTAGCCCATTAAAAAAAAAGTTAAAACAAATTATTGGAATCTTATTATCATATGTTAAAAACCTTGAAGCAAATAAAAAACATGATATTAAATGGGTGATGCATATGTCGAGTAGTTAAGTGTTAGCACTGTGACACTGTACAAGAGGGAATTGGATACAAAATGTAAAAAAAAATATTAATTAAAAGTTTTAATCCAAGAGCAGGTCAATTTTGTTTCATATCTTCAAAGGTACTATGATTAGCACTGTTCTAAAGAAAAATAGAGATTAAACTGGTGTTTCAATCCAAGAAAGAGTAAGAAATATCAAATTTTAAGTTAAATTACAATATATTTTCAAAATCACGTCCTGGGCCACATAGGTTATTATTTTCATAGATGATATAAAATCTGAAACATTTTTTTTCAAATTGTTCAAGGGTATCTACTCCGTAATTAAGTAATTTCTTTTGTTTAAAAACAACCCAGTGTCAAAAGTCCTTTGATAACAAGAAATAGTCAAACGTTTAATAGCAATGCCAATCATCGGGTAAAGCTTCGGCCGAAAAATTGTTCGTGCACCAAGCGGCAACGATGGACCCGAATGAATGGGAGTAGCTATTTTAAAACTCTCATGCCCCAGCGGTGAACGCAACTTGGCAACCAATCACAAAAATGGATAAACTAGCAATGTGTGAAAGTACAGCATCGTACTATTTTGGGAACTGGTCGAAATCTCATTTACATTGAATATTTCGATCTAGAGTGAAAACTAAGAGGAGCTGTAATTTATACTTCCGCGGGGTAAGAGATGAATGTCTCTTCTTTACAGATATGAAATTTCAATTATCTGTGATGAGTGCTTCACTATGCGTTCATTCAAAATATCTACCGAACTGGCTTAAAAAAATCGTCATCGGGAAACCCTCAGCCACTCCTGTGATAATGAGCGTAGCATGCTGGCCGTGCATGATCGCTAGACGCAATTTCAATAGTCACCCATAACTAGTTTGGCCCAGAAGAGTCCATTGACGGGGCAATCTCTCTTTTCCTTTGTTATTTATACCAGGGGTGATAGGTACAGAAGAATAATGTTGAATGAATTATAGTTATCTTTAGAAAAACAATTATTTTGGCGTGAAATTCGAATGAATATAATAAATTATAGACAATATAATACGTAGTATGGGGTCCCAGTGGCGCAGAGGTACGGTTCTTGAAGAAAAATTTTCATTGGCATTGCTACATTCAACAATCTGTAGAGACATTCTTGACTTTAAAAAATCCCTGAGATGAAAAAATCATTTTTTAACTGTCCCGATATACTTTAAAATGTTTATAATATAATAGCTTTTATCGCATTAAAGTTCCAGAGAGGATAAAATAGAATGACACAAATGGTGAATATAGTTATTATGTGATCATAAATCAAAACTTACCAATATTATAGAAGTGCTGTTTGTCATATTTGGCAGCTTCCCTGTCATCATATAAAAATGACGCTTGTGCATAATCAGCGCTAAGAGATATCTGAGCATCAGGAAGAGCAAGCTTCTTCAGCTGAGCAGCAAGTGATGTAGTCATTTTTTTCTTTTTTTACCACAAACCTGTAATTTGTATCAAAACCATTATTATCCAGCTTTTAATGCATACAAAAAAACAATAGGCTAAAGAGCAGGGACATCTGTCAACTAAAAAATATGGAACATTAAAGTAGGCGGGAAAAAAGCCTTTGAACTAGGCCTCTGCTTCTGAAAGAAAAGAGCCTTTCTCTACTAATGACCTGCCTTTCTGTTATATAAGTTATAGCAAGCCTGTCAAACTGGGGGTCCCCCAAGCCCGAGGGCCACACATGATGACAAGTAATTGTGAACATTACAACCACTGAAAACCTTTGGTGCAGGCTACATGATGGGGTTGGTAGTCTTGCCTAAGGGTTAGAATAATAATAAGGCTTTGACTAAACGCTGACAATCATCTGATATTGAAAGAAAGTGAAGTGCATGCACATGTGTCTCATTTGAGAAACGACACCTGACTCATGACTGACTGTGATTCTTATATTCAGCTCTCATCAATAGCAGCTTGTCTTCCTAGACTAGCCACGTTCGACTTTCTTGATAATAAATCTCAGATAGACTAGTTATAGGTAGACACCCTTAGCTTTAGATAGAGATAGTCGAGATTTCTATCCCTATCTCTGGCCATGCATGGAATCCAAGCCAGTCACAATAGTAATAGGGCCTAGGGATCTCTAGCTTCTTTCACTTTCAGAAACTTGATAAGGAGTTCACGGCAGTCACTAGATGTATCAAATAAAATGAAAACACAAAAAGTAGCATACCTAAATTTCTCAGAATCTTTAGTAACGTTTCTAGATAGAGAAAACTTTAAAAAATAAGTCTTGTATGGGAAGTCATGCTTCACTTCGTCTCCATTCATGCGGTTTCGCTTTGATTTATTGATTACTCTTGGCTGACGGCTGACATTATCTACGATAACGTTCACTTGTGCTTATCATGGGGTTGTCGCCAATGCTACCTCCATTAGTATATCGGCTAACACTAAAATGATTTGGAATGAAAAGAAAGCAATCTGAATTGAATGTAAGCTACTCGACAAAGAAAATGGGACTTGATTTTAAACAAAAGTTCCAAACATGTATGTGAAAAAATGTATAACATGCTATCAGGAGGAAAGTGAGTCGCTACGTTAGTGTAAGCGTGGCAAGGACGCGAATATGAAAAAAAAAAAAAAAATTATGAATGAAAAAAAAAGGAATCAGAGGAATAAATATATATAAAAGATGATAAGTACGAGCAGGGAACGAAATAGAGGCAGCATCGCTGAGATGGGAACACTTTCAGCAGATCGGTTGGTTGCAAGGACGTGCCCTTCTCTCAGTCGGGTCTACCTTAGTTCGAAATCGCCCCCTGACCATGCAAGTCTCTAAGGTTGCGGTCTCGCAAGTTGAAGTTAGACTTAGCGTCACGTGCACCGACCGCAACCTGGGGTACGCGATTCGTTGCAAACGATGCCACCCGTGTTACGTGGGCGAGACTGGCAAGAGACTTGGCGACCGTTTTGTCAGACACCTTTGGGATGTATCCAACGATATGGACACACCGGTCGCTACACATTTTAACGGCCTCGACCACCACGGTATATTAGATATGGCAGTATCTGTCTTGAAGCTTTGTCATAGTCATAGGGCCTCAGAGACCTGTTTGATCTTATCCCTAGGCACTCTCCAACCCAGGGGTCTGAACACCAGACTGGATTTTTCCTGACCCCCCTCGCCCCCACCCCTTTTCTGTCTTTCCTATGGGCGCCTGCCCCGGGACTCGGCCCTTGGCTGGCATCCCACCGTTGTTTCTTTCCCCAACTCTCTCACCTAAACTAATGGATTGT
>JARBEQ010152685.1:0-10430 GCA_030265355.1 Tritonia tetraquetra | reverse complement strand
GGAGATCAATAACAAGAACAAAAACAAGAAGAGCAACAAGAAGAACTTTCCCCCGAGCTTACCACAGCTCCAGTTTGACCAATTGGCCCAGGCTCTCCAACAGTACCAGGGGGTCCTCTCTGTCCAATCATTCCCTGCAAGGAAAAACAAATTTAGCATCAAGACATCATAACCCTCATTAAGTGCCAGATCTGAAACAGACATTGGCGATCACGGTTTGCCACTCGTTTCTCTGCTTGGATGCTCTCAAAAATACTTTTAATATCCTGACATTTTCCCATCGCCCATTTGTTCAAATTTCCTTCCATAAAACTCTCGGCAGTCTCCTAAGAAACCACATTTCTGTCGCTGCTAGTTTATTTTCATTTTCAGTATCTAAAATAATTGTTTGCATCAATAACCTCATCCTGAGACTTCATCAAACTAAGTAAAAAACATTGCAAAATTTATAAAATAGAAAAATTCCAACAAATATCTTGTAGAGCAATCATTTTAGGATTGCGAGTGATGGGTTGGATGATAGTGATAAGAAAAAGTAAAAAGTTTTTAAAAATTCCTTATTTACTTTACAAAATGATAGATTTAAAAAGAAAATCAAGAACAAAATTTCTGACTTACAGGTGGTCCAGCAACTCCTGGGGGTCCTGGTTGTCCCATATCTCCAACTCCTCCCTGGAAAAGAAAAATTTAAATTTGAAATGACAAGCAATTTACAGAAATTCAACACAATTTTGTAGCCTATTACTGGATTTTGATGACAATAAAAATTGATCTTTCAATAATTTATAATCTTATATAATCTTATCTATATATTCAGTTCTTTCTAGAAAATTTACTTGTTCTTGCGGGCGTTGAAATGACAGTTCTATGTCAATAGGGCCATAAAACACCAAATAAAACCAAAACAAAAACAAAGTAAATATTTCTTCCAGTAACTAAAAAATTGAGGAAACTAAGTGGAAGCAACTCTGGAAGGAAGTAACTCACTGAAGGTCCTGGCATGCCTTGACCGCCTGGTCGTCCAGGCCAGCCCTTATCTCCCTTGTATCCAGGTCGACCATTGCGTCCAGATTCGCCTTGAGCTCCTTTGACTCCCTATGTGGGCAAACACAAACACACAAGAATATTTTAAAATAACAATGATAAAAAAAATAATAATAATTTCAAAATTAAAAGCGAAAGTGATACGTTATGATAATAACAAGTATCAGTGTTCCTGAATTATTTAATGTTAAGTTTCATTAAAAAAATTAGGAGAAAAAAAAAATGTATGAAGAGGTAAAAAACACTAAGAACAATGTATTTCCATAAAACTGATCTGAAACTGTATAAAATGTATATGAAGGGCTCTGTGACAAAACGAAATGCATATGAAGGGCTCTGTGACAAAACGCAATACATATGAAAGGCTCTGTGACAAAATGCAATGCATATGAAGGGCTCTGTGACAAAACGCAATACATATGAAAGGCTCTGTGACAAAACGCAATACATATGAAGGGCTCTGTGACAAAACACAATACATATGAAGGGCTCTGTGACAAAACGCAATGCATATGAAGGGCTCTGTGACAAAACGCAATACATATGAAGGGCTCTGTGACAAAACGCAATACATATGAAGGGCTCTGTGACAAAATGCAAAACATCCAAATTGACTGAACTGAGATAAACACACTTTCACTGGCAGTGTATAGTGAGTTTCATAAAGAAACCTTGATTTTTACCTTACTGTGGCAGGGTCTATTGGCGTTTTATTGTACGACATAAAAACATTTATAGGGGGATAATTCACTTTTTTCAAATTTGGCGAATATTGCATTTTGCCATGGAATAGAAAAAGCATAAGCATTCATTTTTAATGTTTACTAAGCAAAATTGATTAATAACACAATTTCAAATCTAACCCCCAGCTAGCAAAATATTATAAAATATTATTTTTGTTTACAGTATTCAGAAAGTACAGAAATTGATCTTAAATTGAAATAGACTTTCTGACACAGAAATACGATTTAGAGTGATGATGACAATGATGCCGCTGCTGCCGATAATGCTGGTAATGAACAAAAATGTGGAAGGAGAAGATATAAATCATAAAATCACACATCCGTTTTCTTTGGAATCACGCTGGCTAATGCTTGGTTCCCACACTCAGTGCTCTCTCGTATATAAAATAGGGAATGGAAGATGGAGGTGAAATTAGTTCAAATCGGAGAAAGCACAAAAGGACAGAGAAAAGATTATGAATGGTTTAAACTCACCGAGGGTCCAGCACTTCCTGTGGGTCCCATGGGTCCGGAGTTTCCTCTCTCTCCCTGGAGAAAGACAGAAAATGTTTTGTCTCAATGCGTATTAAAATTCACCTGTCATTGTTTTATCATCAATTGGGCCTATATTCTCTGGAGTCTGCTTAAGATAAACTCTTAGGGTCATGACAAAAAGTTTATCTTCAGAAAGGTTTATCTAATTCAGATATCAATGTTCTTTCTTTCTTATCCAATTCCCTTTTACCATTACAGTGTAGGGCCAGCACTATTAGTGCTGGATTTCTCTGGATCAAGGTATTAAGCCAAGCAGGGGATCAACCCACTGTGAGATATCAATGTATAGTAGAAAATAATCGGGCTTGGGATAAGGGTTCGTCATCATCTGGTTAAATCACTCGCAGATGATGCCAAAGTGGAGTTTGAATTCCACTCTCATGAAGCATTTTTTCTCTGCACCTTTTCAGGTTTTTCAAGGCTTTGCCATGAAGATTCATGTGGAATTTTTCAAGCCCTATTAGACTGACTTTGAGATGCGCTCAGTGTCTTGAAAATGGTATAACACTATCAACTATAAATAATTAGAAAAAAATATGTATTATTATCAGACACTTCTCTTCTTAAAACTACTAAAGGATAAAACATACCCTTAGACCTTGTTCTCCAACAGCTCCTGCTGGTCCTTCAACTCCTTGAGGACCTGAAGCTCCGGGCAGTCCTACACGGCCGGTCTGACCAGAACGACCTCGACTTCCTTTGAGTCCGACACGACCCTCCAAGCCTGGATTTCCAGGCAAGCCATCTTCTCCCTGAAAATAGTGAAGAAATTCTTATTACATAGGGGCCACAAATTGATAATGCATTTGAAAGGGAAGGGCTGGTAACTACAAATTTGAGGAACAAAATAACAAAACAAAACCCATAACAGTCATAAAAACAGTCCTACTAAAGAATCTTAACAAATAGTAGCAGCAACAATTGTCAATAATAAGATACACGACTCAAGCATTTTTACTGAGGTCAGCAAGAGAGTCATGTATCCTTTGTGTGCAAATGTTTGATTCAAAATACTTTGCTATTGCCTTCTCTCGAAATCGGAAATTTCCAAAACTGTCGAGAGTAGACCTCAAGCGCCTTTTAGTGAAAAAACTACATCAATCCAAGGGGACAACACTTGCTTTTTCCCTCACTCCTTATATAGTAAAATACGCTCAGTTGTTAATCTTATGTATTTATCATCTTTGGTGGTAGTATCTGGCTTTGTACTAGCAGTCCCAAGGACAATTGCCTTAAACTGTGGAGGTGCCGAAGAGACTGTTAGTCATCTATGCTGAGATGAAGGATCTGTCTCTAGCCTGGTCTGTCTTGGGCGAGCTGCTTTAAGTAAATCATTTTTGTTTCTAGTTTTGTGGGTATTGAATTTGGTCCGTTGTGCTGACATAAATGGATAAAAAGAAATACACTGCAGTTTGCTTGCTTAAGATAAAACTTTAGGGACCAGACAAAAAGTTAATCTTAAAGAAATTTTATCTTATACAGATATTAATGAATAGTAAAAAAAAAAATCAGAACTGGGTTGAGGATTTATCTTTACCAAGTGTTTAATTTAAGAGAGGTTAACTTACGTGGACTGGAGTGTATTTTTAACAAAGAAAGGAATAATGCTATCAAATTCACTTACATTAGTGCCAGTATCACCCTGGGCTCCAGGGGGACCTGTAGGTCCAGGGGGTCCGGGAGATCCATCAGGTCCATCATTACCATCCCGTCCGTCTACACCAGGGGGTCCCTAAAATAATCATAGCCAAAGAATATTGAACATCACCATTTGCTTCAGACATGCCTATTGCTTGCAGTCAAAAGGAAATCCCAACCCTGACTTCGAACTGTGGGGTATCAGGGAGCAGCTCAAGAGAAACATCACATTCATTTCGTTAGATCAACAGGAATAACAGTTTAGGATATTAAAGTTAAGTATGAAGTATTTTTTTTTTGCTAAAACAGCCCAGAAATAGTAAGAGCTATAGGTAAATTTCAGAGAAAAAGGGTAATTGTCATTACTTATTATAATAAATGTAATTAAGATATAATTAAAATAGTAATTAAGTCCCATGACTTAACCACTATTCCTCCTCCTCCCCTCATACCTTCCTCATTCCCAAGAGGTTCGGAGATAAACAAAATACAATACTATTTTAATCTTTTCCAATAATGTCAATACAAACAAGGCCACCTTTATTAAGCGACTAGGTGCCTAAATCAAATAGACAAAACAAGGGAACTTTTCCCTGTTTAGGCAACTAGCAAGATGTTGAGGCATCTAGATCAGCAAAGAACAGGCTTCCTGCTCCCCTTTCTAAACACTATTCTAGGGCTTTTCAAATGCTGAATTCTTAAATTCCAGGGCTACAAAATTCACTATTTTACCCAGAAAATCGATATTTCGGGTCACAAAACGTGCAGCAGCAAGGTTTTTCCAACTATTAAGCTGGAGAATGTGGTCGGAGGAAATGAGCCTTTATTTGGATCTGACAATGAGCAAAGAGTCAGAGAAGATACAATATACAACAGTAATCAAATGAAATCAATGTAGAAGTACAACAGTGCTAGTTGCCAAAATAAGGGAAACCACTCCACTTTTTTCTTACTAGGTAACAATTTTCCCAAATAATCATTTCCATTGAGGCTACCTTTTTAGGTAATCAGTTGCCCAAATAATCACTTCCTACAAACAAATACCATTTTAAGCATCATCTAGACATGGACACTACTGGGTACTCTATCAATTAAGAGCCCTCAATATCAATCGATAAAAAGTACTTGATTGTAAAAGCAAGGGAAATAACTATAGAAGAAGAAAGTATGTGCAAAACTCTATGGCAAGACTACATGGCTGGCAAGACTACATGGCTCTATCCATTTGATCACTAGCTGCACTCAGCACAGTTGTTACTGTATATCATATACATGTGTTTTGTATTTCTCTTTTGAGACTCAAGTTTCATTTTGCTGTTTGACTCAAAAACATAAACAAATCCAGACTGGGCTTAAATGATCTCAAGGTTTCTGTTGACGAATAGCAGTACCAATGAGCATCAAGCCAGACTATTGAGTACTTGCTAAATCAAATAAGTACTCGATAGTATCGAGTACCAGTATCGATTAGTGCCTATGCCTATCCCCAGGAGGTCCAGTGATATCTAATACACTAGACAGGACCTACCTCATCTCCAGGAGGTCCAGCGACACCAGGTTCACCAGCAAGTCCTGCCATTCCTTGTCCTCCAGCCTCTCCTTGAGGACCAACCGGTCCTGCAGGTCCAGTGGGGCCCTACATAAACAAAAAAGCAACGAAACAGTTCATTAATCAATCAGTCAATCAAACAATCTCTTAATTGCAATAATTGAATAATAATCATGAAAAACTAATGTTCAAAGAATAGAAGGTAATCGAATAGAAACATCACAA
The DNA here is from genome assembly GCA_030265355.1 of Tritonia tetraquetra. Taxonomy (NCBI): domain Eukaryota; kingdom Metazoa; phylum Mollusca; class Gastropoda; order Nudibranchia; family Tritoniidae; genus Tritonia; species Tritonia tetraquetra. The sequence goes on along the minus strand of JARBEQ010152685.1, from coordinate 4,697 downwards.
CAATAATCAATAAGAATTAACTGAAATTTCATCAATTAATAAGAACAAATAACACTGGCTAATGATTGGATCCCACGTTTGGTCTTCTTTCAAGTATATAATATGGAACTGAAGATGAAGGTGAAATTGCTCTGATGATGACGTTATTTCGTTTTGTACCTAGCCAAGCCGTAAGGTCATCCAGCAATTTTTTTCTTAGCCTGCTGGGGGCCCTCTTTCCACTAGATATTCCTATTATTATCAATTTTTCCAGGCTACTCCTTCGCATAGCATGTCTAAAGAATTTTCTGTCATTTAAAAAATCTTATTCCACCTCCCCATTGCTCTTTCTGTACGTCCATGGAATCTTTGACATTTTTTCTGAGAAACCACATCTCTTCAAGTCTTCTTTTCACCACTGTATTAATTGTCCAGGCCTCACAGAAATAGAGCAATGGTCCTTTAGACATTGTGAAGTGTTCTAAAACCAACAGGACTCACATTAAGTCCAGGGCTTCCTCTCTCTCCAGTTCGACCATCAGTTCCAGGAATACCAGGGGATCCTACTTGTCCTCCAATGCCTGGGGGTCCCATGTCTCCGTTAGGTCCCTGGAACAAACAACGAAAAATTATTAAAAGTGATGTTCTTGGTGAGTAGAGATAGTGATATTTTTAAAAAATTAAGAATTAATATAGCAATAATCATCTTAGAAATTGCCTTATCTCTTCTAAAATGTTCTATATTACTGGTTTTTATATCATTCATTTACTTTTTTACCCCTGCGAGTCAACCTTACTTTCTTCAAGTAATTTTGAATGTTTAACTTACCCGTTCTCCAGTCTGTCCGATAGGACCAGCAACGCCACGATCTCCACCATCACCTGGTTTTCCTGGGGCTCCAGTCATACCTGGCTGTCCGGGCATGCCTCCATCTCCTTGGGCTCCTGCAGTTCCTGTCTCTCCTTTGCCACCATCAGGACAGACGGGGCCCTAAATATGTGATAAAAGATAATGAAATGGGGCCTTAACTCATTCCATATGAAGTGATTTTACCAACATAAACAGAGCTAAGATTTGCGGTGAAAAATTACTGTACATGCATTTTTATTTAGGGGCTCTGTACAGTTAAAGAAAACATTCAACACATTTCTTTTTGCCGGATGAGGAAAGTTGATTTGGGTATGAAATGAAGATTTCAAATACTACATTTTAGTTGCATCAAAAGACCAAATGCAGACATTCATACGGTATGGAAAAGTGGGTGACACATGATGGAACGAGTTAATTAAACTATACTTTTGGTTTGGGAAATGATACTGAAATGCAATTTAAAAATTCAATGAATGAGGCCTTATCTATTTGGGAAATGATATCAAAATGAGGTTTAACAATTTAACAGATGGGGTCCTTCTTCTTTGGTAAATAATAGTGAATTGCGGTTGAAAAATTCAAAGCATTGATAATTCTACAATGTTACGGGTCTGTATTAAAGCACAGGTATACCCAGGTGACATGAAGCACAGGAAAAGTACACTGCGATAGACCAAAGTTTTGTCTAGAAAGTGGCAAGTTACTAAAACAAGGGTTAAGTGCCAGCCCTATGAGCCTCTAGACTCTTTAAGTTCCTTCCTTGTATTGATGTAATTTTATTCCACTCCTTAGTGGAAGTTAGAAGATGATAAATGTATAAAATAAGGAACAGGGGAAGGAGGTGAAATAGAATTCACAGGAGAAATATCAAGCTACCAAGGTCAGTCCTAGAAGATATTTTTGTATCAATCAGACTTGGGGATGTCCATAGTGCAAAGATTAAGTCACTTGCCTCCGGATATGAGGTCCGAGTTTGAGTTAAGCATTTTTACTACAGACCTTTCACAGTTTTCATGGCTCTCCCATCGAGATTCTCATGGAATCTTCCCAAGTACTGTTGAGGTGCCTTTCATATGACCTTTCTCTGTGTTGAAAAGGGTGTAAAACTTCAAACTTAAACACTTTTTTGCATTCAGACTTACAGGATTTCCAGCAGGTCCTTGATTTCCTTGGTAACCGGCGGGTCCTGTATCTCCCTGTGTCACAGAGAAGGAGAAAAAAAATTAGGCAACTGTAGAGCACAGAAAACAAACAAATGTCAACCATAGCACCAGTTTAAGGTTTGCAATTATGGGCAAGTATGCCTTTTTCATCAGAATCGATAGAATTAGAAATACAAATTTCAATAGAGTTTTCCATTAACAGGTTTTTCCCCTTGAGTAATTATATATCAGTTGGATTCAAGGATAACTGTAGTCAGTTCTAAACCTTAAAATGATGTCTTGTTTTTGACTACTGAGATGGAATAGCTTCTCCCAAGCATCTACTGAAACAAACACAAATCACAGCAGCATTCAAACCATCTCTCTCATCTCGACCAATAATTTAGCAAATGTTATGACATCATCAAATACTAAATAGTGTCCTTTGTTGTTGACGTCTTAGGCCTGTAACGCACTACGTCAAAACAGTTTTAGATCTGTAACCTTGAGTTTTATAGGGATGGCATGCACTACCGAGGTAAAAGTAAGTCTTTTTTAAGCTTTACTGCTTTGACTTATAGCCCATGGTTTGTCATATCGTGAAGAGTACTCCTGCATTGACAAAAAATTTTTCACTCTTTTTTCTGATTGTTTTGTAAATAAAGACAACACAGAATTAATTACTCATAGTAACAACCACTCATTCCATGTGGAAATCTTTGTTGTGAGGCAAAATTAAAGACATGACGATAACAAACATGAGGTCTGGGTGTAGCGACAACCGCCCATCCCATGTGGATTCAGGTCACGACAAAACCATTTTGACTTGGTGTGTTAGGGTTCCAACTTAAGTCTGTTTTGTCTTTGTCCATTATTGGCCTTAGTTCTTGCAATTATTATCTATGTACCCTTGTAGCCCTCCATCAAGGTATCAAGGGGGGGCGTTGTAGCTCAGCAGTACGATGTTCGCCCCGCAATCAAAATGACGCTGGTTCGAATCCTACCTGCTGAGATATTTTTCGCTGTGTCCTTGTGCAAGACACTTCACCCTAGCTCACTGGGTGCTGCACTGCGGCGACCAATCAATGGTGAGAGATGAATGAGAGGCCACAAGCTGTATCTGTTGTATTTCTTTGATTAGGTATTGAAATGCTATGTAATATGTCTAATGTAATGTGTAATGTATTTATGATTGATTATGATTGATTATATTATGTCCACCATTGTAAAATGACAAATTTTCTGAAAGGGACGAATAAAGTTTACTTTTAAATGATGGTAGAAAAATTATGTGAAATGGCCAGACGAACAGCCGTAGGGAAGAAAAATGGTATTGTCAACTGTTGGGAATAACAAACCACTTATTTTCTCCGTGGTTTTTTTTCTGTCATTCTGTTTTTCCTACCATCATTTCCTGCCAAGGAAAACAAATAATCCGGTCAGAGTGCTGAAGCGTCTAACAGCTCGCACTGTATACTCCTCATAGAGTTGAGAAGGATGCAAGAGTGTTATGGCCTGCCGGGAGTAAACTATACATTGTAAAGGGCATTGAGCATGATAAACTTCAAGGAGTCCCTAACTGTCATGCTACATGGGGGCCTGGGGACCAATGAAATACGTTGGTATTTATCGAGGAGACTGGAATTGAGGTGTAGTCATATTTATTTTTGTGAACGTGAAGAAGGAGAAGCCTTCATCTAAAAGTGATTTCATTACCTGAGGTCCCTGAGGTCCTAAATCTCCTTCAGGTCCTTTAGCTCCAGTGGTTCCCTGAAACACAGACATCAAGTATGGATTTTGACATAAGTTGGGGGCACATGTTTTTTTAACTTTTAAAAACTTGATATCCTAATGTTCAAAAAGAAGTTAAAAAGACATTTATAGAAGAAATGAAATTGTTAAATGGCACACTAGAAAAAAAGGACAAGATACTTTCATTAGTATGAAATTAGCACCTCTTCTTTTTTAAAAAGGAACAAAATCAGGGTTTTTTTAATTTTTACCTGAGCACCGCGAGCCCCATTTGGTCCTCTAGGTCCTTGTGGTCCATCTGGTCCAGGGATACCTTCGTCACCTGGTGGTCCGGGATCTCCGTTAGGTCCTCTGTCTCCCTTATTGGCTGTCTGACCACTGGGTCCGGGTACACCTGAATCTCCCTCACCTCCTGGGGGTCCTGGAGCACCGGGATCACCGTCCTGACCGGCTCCTCCTCGTGGGCCCTGACAGATGGAGATGATAGTCATAAGTTTGGCCAATGTAAAAAATTATAATGTGCTTAATCATAGATACCAGCTTCTCTTCTTGGACTTGTCATGGGGAGGGGGGGGGGGGGGGGTGATGATAGTCATTAGTAATGTCCATTATAAACAAACATGATCTAATCAATGGAGTTACCTCCCTTAGTGACTGCCACCAGCACTCCGGACATACATTTTAAGGAAATGGCAGCAAACGTTTTATAAAACTTTCAATTGCTCACATCGATAAATTACCTCACAGAGACTTAGAACACATTAACATTGTTTTATTAGTCATTCGATACCCAGAAATGTATTCTTGTAGGTAAAACTTGAAGGTGTTACTAGGCCCCTAACCCCTGTGTGTGTATTTGTTCATGTTGCTACAATGCACAGTGGGTTGATCACCTGCTTGGCTTACTATCTTGATCCAGAGATACCCAGCCTCATAGTGCTGGCCCTACACTG
>JARBEQ010152465.1:0-13162 GCA_030265355.1 Tritonia tetraquetra | reverse complement strand
GTATAGCCCTCAAAGTCATTAGACCACTCAAGCCTCTCCACCACAACAAGGTGTGCCATAAAGGAGAGGACAAAAATCTCAGAAAATGAAAAATATCTATTATATTTTTTTAAAACTTAAATTTAAAATCTGCCCTACACTGTAATGGTAAAGGGGAATTGAATAAGAAAGAAAATTTAAAACCTTAACATTAGACCATCATCACGCATAGACGTCTAGCCTATGATTGTAGAGCAATGGGAAAAGATATGTTTTTAAAAAAACCAACTATTACTTTTGATTTGTGCAAAAATGGTAAGCCATTGGTAATCTTGTTTTAATGAAAAAAATGAGGATGAAATAAATATACGAAATGATTTCCAAATAATTTTCAGGTTGCGGACAGGTCACAATAAAATGAACCATCACCTCTACACCAAGTTTTGTATCAGCCAGTCGCCCCAGTGCCCCTGCCAGACCGGAAGTATGACAACGGAACATCTTCTACAGACATGTCCCCGAAAGGAAGACCGTAGGCAGCGAACCTGGACAGCGGGGACCGCACTGACAAGGAAGCTCTATGGTGGCCTGGAGGACCTACGCCGCACGGCTGCCTTCACGCGAGAAGTCAGCGTGCCCATTTGATTGAGAAGAAGAAGCTTTCCAAGAACAATGACACAAACAACAGAGAGTATCCAGACAACCCGGAGTGAAAGCAACGACTTACCAAATCCCCATTTTGCTGCCAAGTGGAGCGGCGTGTCTTTCATCTCGTTCATGGCATTCACTTGGAGTTTCTTCACGTTTCCGTCATAGAACACCAGGGCTTTCACACACTGCAGCACACAGAACGAAATATAAAAAACACACTATCAAGTCACGTTTCTAGGTCTACACACGAGATAAAGATTTGTTGTTTGTTTGATCGAGCCCCATTAATACCAGGGATGGGGACTAATTTAAAAAATAAAAATCAGCAAGATATATACCCTTTGGTCACCCCATGACCCAATAATATTATTGTATGCCTTATATGGCCAAATCTGCTCAGTTTTCTTATAGCTGAGGGTTTACCACCAAGGCAACAGTAATATTGTTATGGCCAAAACTTGGGCGACACCTAAAACTGTGACGCTTATTGTGCCATTCAAGGTATGGGCACAGTGGGCTGATCACCTGCTTGCCTCAAACTGCTCAGTGGTATTATGCGGTATGGATAACAAAACAAAAAATATTATTGTCCAATCAGCAGAAATACGCTGTTGACAAAAAAAACGGAAATGCGGAAAAATCTGCATCCCTGTAATACTATAATGCAGTATTGGGGTCAAATGGCGAACAGGGTGCTCACCTATCGGAATACAGGCGTCCCGACCACCATGTGTGGCCAAAGAAAGCTACAAATGCTATGGATTCAAGGATTTCAGGTAAGCAGGAGATCAGCCCACTGTGTCCATCATCTTGTTTTCTTTCTTTACCAATTCCTGGTTTACCTTTCAGTGTCAGGTTTATCTATCATGAATAAACTTCCTCCACTCATCTCTATTTCGACCTGTGTTCTTTGCATCAACTAAAGAATTTATCTTCTCTTTACAATATCAGAGATGACCTCTGTCCACATGTTCCTATGTCTACAGTATATCAACTGGTTTACTTCATCTCTTCATGACTCTATTTCCGTTCCACTAAGAGACCATACGGTTTCTTGTTCCAATTCTCACGGTCCTTTTTCTCGCTAAAAGTCAGTCCGTTATGTGTATCACTCGCTTTGAATCAAATTACTACACTGCATCACCTAGGTAAGTGGTGGGGCTACTAATTAGTCCAGTGGCCTAGGTAAGTGGTGGAGCTACTTATCTCCCTTGTCATACTCACGTCTTCGTGTCCGTTGGCACAGGACAGATGAAGCGGTGTGTTGCCCTCATTGTCGACGGCCATTGTGTCAGCGGAGAAATGGAGGAGAAGTAACTGTGGATGGGTAAGGGGCTTTTTAAAGTCTCAAATTCTGGCACAAAACACTCATTTCTGAACCCAAAAAGTTGTGGAAAAACCTCAATCTCAGCACAAACCACACACTAAAGTTACAACATTAGTACCCAAAGGTACTAAAAAGGTTTTTGATAAAGAAAGAAGAAGAGAAAGAAAAGGGGAAACAAATTTGTTTGTATTGATTTACTTCGCAAATTGCTTAGAATACATTTATGTCTGCATGTTGTAGAATGACTAAAAACATCTAAAATCTTTCTTTCTTTCTTATCCAATTCCCTTTTACCATTAAAGTGTAGGGCCAGCACTATGACGCTGGATTTCTCTGGATCAAGATATTAAGCCAAGCAGGTGATAAAACCCACTCTGAAATCACTCAATTTAATTCAATTAATCTTCATTTGTGAACCAAGGTTTGTTTGGTGGGTTCCCAATGTTTAAAATCATTTTTCATGCAAATATTATAATCTTAATTTCAAAATTATATCTTTCAAAACTATATCTTTAGAATTTAAAAAATCAAATCATGGGGTGTCTATCGATGCTTTGGGAACGACCTCAAGGAACACCTCAAGGACCAAAATGCACCGAGCAATTAAGCGCCAGCAACTTCCCATCATTGTGTGTGCAGGGTCAAGAAACTGTAAAATTGTTTACTCATGTTTCCTTTCTTAACGCTTTTTATGCCATTTTCGAACATGGTTGAAATTTCTGATTTTGTCGGCCAGTACCAAGGTAGACCAGAATCGAAATCTTACTATGACGGTAATAGGAGGAGTTACTTCCCTTGCTTCAAAACATCAATAGGCTACGGCAAATATTTGTCGTTTTCAGTTTTAAAATAACAATTTGTTGAGTGTGTATACATTGATACACAAAGCAAACTATGTAATTTTATGAAAGAAAGTGCCTACTTGATGTGACGGAAGACATAGAGAAAGAACGCTGATTCTTGGACTCGTGTGATAACGATGCTGGATTCTGTCATTTTTATGCATTTTTTTTTTCTGACAAGGATCATTTTCTGTCTTCTTTCTTTCTTATCCAGTTCCCTGTTACCGTACAAAGCTAAACATACATGTATTTGTTACTGACCATGACATTTTGGTATCCCCTCTGACAAGCAAGGTGTAGTGGGGTCAAGCCCAAATAGTCTGTAGCATCCACCACTGCGTTGTTCTTGATCAGGAGGTCAATGAGGATGCCTTGACCGTAGTAGGCAGCCATGTGAAGGGCTAGGGGTAGGAAAAGAGTTCTAAAGTTTGAAGTTTAACGCCCTTTTTAACACATAAAGGTCATATTAAAGGTGGTTCAATAGAACCTGAGAAGATTCTACGTGAATCTCCAGGGCAGAGCCACGAAAACTCTGAAAGGTCCAGAGAAAAATTTCTGCACTAGACGGCGAAGGAATGCTGGTCACGTCATACAATCTGTGGTGTTGCCTTTCATGTTGAGATTCAAACCCCAGACTTGCCGATACATGGGCGAGGGCTTTATCACTACGCCACAGAGGAATGCTATCCGGCACATTGCCATTTAGTTTAGAAATCTTGTTTACTTGTTCTGTTGTGCTGTAGAGCATATCTTAAGAGAAACCATTCAGTGATTTAAAAACCTGATAAACATTCTCCCAGCTCTTACTCTAACCGAAGGGTCACCCCAAGAACTACAGCAATTTGTTTTCTTGGCCTCCACCATGATAAAGATTGCTCAGTGTGATGCTGTTTTGTTTCGTTATCCAAACCACATTTTATCCCGAAGGAGTGTCGTGGCCAGCTCAATGTCCAGCAATGCTGAACATAGATCTGGAAAAACTCTGGATCAGGTAGATAAGGCAAGCAGATGATCAACCCACTATGCCCTGAACGTTGAATGGCACAATGAGCGTCACAGTTTTAGGTGTTGCCCAAGTTTTGGCCATAACAATATTTACTGTTGCTTTGGTGGTAAACCCCTCAGCGATAAGAAAACGGAGCAGATTTTGCCACGGAAAGGCGCGTGATGCTCATGGTGCCAATAAATAATTACAGACACAGAGGACTGATCACCTGCTTTTTGGAAATTATTTCATCATATTTTTGCTAACCCTGTCTTCGGCCATACTTGGTAGCTCAAGGTGCCTGCATTTATGTTGGTATCTTGTGTGTCTTTTGCGAGTGAACACGGAACTGTCCCCAACACAGTGACCTCTGTTATCCCCACTAACACAAAAATGTGCAGCAACCACACATTCCTCCTATTCGGTAACAAGAGACCCACCTGTGTAGCCTCTATCATCCCTTGTGTAGGCTGTCACCAAGTCTGATTTGGTTCTGAACACAGACAGCATCCTGTCACAGCGATCACACGAACACAAAGGGTGACACAGCATCAGATGGATTTCCTCCGAGGCTTTGTGCGGTTTCTCTAGCAGGGTCTGGACGACCTTTTCATTTCCATCTTGGACATTCTACGTAGGACAGACAAGGAAGGCAGCATGAAGAAAGGGATTTTCAGGAAGTATTAGAGTTGTAAATATAAAGCATTATGTGGCAAATTTTCAGTTTTGTTGAAATAGCAAATGAGACGGCCAAACGTATTTAATTGTATTGCTCATGTTTCCAGGGAAGGATAATAAACTGGTTTATCACCATTCTTTCCTTTTTTTTTTTTTATCAATTCCTGCTGAATTTTTCCTGTTGGGATTTAGGAGCTTTCCAATGACATAATATCAAATTTTTGTGGAATAAAGTTTTTAACTTCCTTATGTTGTAAGTGGTAAGCAAGGATGACATACCCTAAAGAACTCTTCAATGATGGAAGGTGTGTTGGATGCCTGTCTGGAGACTGGGGGTGAAAGGTCACCTTGATCATGGACTGTGAAGCCGTTCCATCTTTCTCTCTAAGAAGAAGTGATTTTAAAATAAATCGCATTATTCACTTTCAAGATAGCAACAAAGAACCATCAGAGGGCCATTTTTATGAGTTTTGAGATTTTTTATCCCCATCGAAATTCACTCATTTTTCTACACTGTCAAAATTGCAAATCACAAAAAAAAAAGATTTAAATGATGCTAACTTGATTTTGAAATCATGTGTGAAATCTAGAAAAGTCAAATTGAAAGAGAGATGATTGCATAGACCTAACTCTATCGCAGGCTGCTGGACAATATTGTACAAACCTTACACCGCAAGAAAGAGGAGAAATTCCCCTTTTAATTATTGATTTCAATCATGCTATTTTTAGACAACACAGTAAAACTAGCCAATGAAAATAACTAAAATAGAGGTCAAAGAGAATAATTTTCCTCACCCAAAGTCAAATGTAAGGAGGAAGTTAATGGTTTCAAGTGCAGACTATTTTTACCCCATGTTTTGATCACCTCGAATGTTTGGTGCGTTTGTAGTTTAGGTTTTTTTTGTCTGTCAATTTTTATCTGTTCACTCTGTAATAAATATTACTTGTCACTTTGTCTTGATTACGATATCTTTCTTTTTTTTTTTCATTTTACCGCAATGTTTACAGCGGTTAGACAAGTCGAGAGTTGAGTCTAGCTAGAAGTCTAGATTTTATCTATATTTTCTTTCACATATCGTACAGAAAACACAAAATCATCTATTCTATTTTCGTGTTATTCCTTTCTTTCTTTCTTTTAATCTAATAACCTTTTAGTACCTTTCGGTGTAAGGTTGAAAGAACCGTGTTATTCCTCAAATTGGAAATTAATCAAATCTGATAATGGTCGCGTCTAGCTGGTGGATGTGCTTATGGTATTCCACAATTGAACGGTAATTTACGAGGGTAGCGTGATGCAAAAGTGGCGAAAAACATTCTTTCAAACGCAATGTTCTTAAAACTAAGATTACATCCCCTGCTGTCTTCCCTCCCTGTTGTCTTCCCTCTGCAATACCTCAGCCACTGTTTGACCTACCAGGATAAATTTACTTCTTTCTTTCTTTATCAATAACCTTTTCAGAACCTTTCGGTGTAAGATACAAAAACTTTCGCCATTGATCCCTATTCAGTGACATCCTCTTTGCGTCTACAAGCCTAGATCTTCTCTTTTTTATTAGTTCTGAAACTGCATCCTGACACATTTTCCTTGCTTTTTACATTCTAGTATTTGATCATTACTCCAGGTATCTATAGCTCTCAACCTGTTCCAATACCTCTCCTTCTAGTTTGATTTCATGTATATTTGGTTCTCTAATTAGCATAGTATAGATATAGTATCGTTGGAAATAGAATAGCTGCCCTTAACAATGACACCATGTAATGGTAAATGTATCAATTTTAACTTTTAGCCACTTTATCGGAAGCAGTCACAAATAAAGAAATTGGAACAAAAAGTAAAGCATAGCATTTATATAGAGTTACATATCCACGGAGTTTATCATGCTCTATGCGCTTTACAATGTATAGTTTACCCCCGGCAGGCCATAACACTCCTGTATCCTTCTCAACTCCATACGGAGTTTACAGTGCGATTTGCCTGTTATGCGCTTCAGCACTAGCAATCTGCCAAGATCGTTAGCTGCCCTCGACCGGGTAGTCATTTACACCTGAGTCGAGTGAGGTAAGCAGAGTTAAGTGCCTTACCTAAGGGCACAGCACCTTAGTGGTCACCCCTCCAGACACTGAACACAATCAATGTAGCTTGACCACGCCGACCGGTTCAGCGTGCTAACCGTTCGACCACTGACTGTTTCAAAAGTCACAGCCTTACAATATGACAAATGAAAATGGATAACGGCAACAGCTGGTTGAGGAAGAAAACCCCAGAGGAAAACCTCAAGTACAAACCTTCTTTGTCAACGGTTTAATCTCCTCCTGGATCTGGCCAGTCCTGATATGCTCTAAGGCTGCCTCAATTGTCGCCAGATAGAATCTGTTTTCCATATTATTTTTTTAATGAAAAAAAAATCCCAGAACAAATGAATGAAAGATGTCATTACAATATATTAAATATCATGACTTACACCGAAAGGTACTAAAAGGTTATTGATAAAGAAAGAAAGAAAGACTTTACATATTATCAAAGTGATGAAATATAATAATTAAATAATTCCCTATATCTTTTCTACAACAACGATAATTGTTTCGCTCTTAATTTAAGTTTGAAAAACATACGCTTTATCCAGTGAGATTATATAGTTAATTTAACAGCGTAACAAAAAGTTTCACTGTTCCCATGACAAAGAATAACATTTATTCAGCATTCCCCTCACCATAGGACACTGAGTCTTGATGTAAATATAGAACAAATCACACTAAGAAGGGAGAAATCCTTACCCAAATTCATCATCATCCGAAGTCTTGGCAAAATGAAAGTGTCGCATGTACACTAAATTGGCATACCTGAAATGAATAGAAAGGACAAAATTATTATTTCTCTCTTAAAAGATGTCTCTCTTTCTTTATTATTTCCTAGTTTCCTTTCAGTTCCAGGTCCTCTTAAAAGCTATCGGATCAAATAAAAGTAAAGTAAAACATAGCATTTATATAGTGCATATCCACAAAGTTCATCATGCTCTATGCGCTTTACTCCTGACAGGCCATAACACTCCTGTATCCTTCTCAGCTCCTTGAGGAGTATACAGTGCAAACTGCCTGTTAGGCGCTTCAGCACTAGCTTTCTGACAAAATCGCTCACTGTCCTCAGCCGGGTTACTCACCTGAGTCGAGTTAAGTGCCTTACCCAGGGGCACAGCACCTGAGTGGTCACCCATCCAAACACTGATCACAGTCAATGTTGCTTGACTACACTAAGCGGTTCAATGTGCTATCCGTTCGAACAACGGCGGCTTATCAAAGAACAATCAATTTTTCCAGTACAAAACTCTATCCATGAACCACAACCTATATTTTTCATTAGTAAACTTAGATATTTACACATCAAAAAAAATCCATACCCTTAATAAAGACAGCCCATGAATACGGGAGGTCCAGGAATTTAGAAGAAATGGAAAGAGAAATAAGAAGAAATACGAGTGATGGAGGAAGAGTTTACGGAAAGGGAAGTAGAAGATGACAATCCAATCTCACCAATTGGGGATTTCTGACTTGATGACGAGGAAGATATGGATGGGCAGAAGGTCATCCGAGGTCATTACAGTCAGGTCATCTGTTGTACAATTTAGAACAAGGAATAAGAAACAAGAAAGTTACACACACACACACCTTGATAAAACCTCTCTTCACTTGCCCAAAGGCAAATTGATGTATCTGCTTTTATGAGCAATCTTGATAAGTTATATTTATTTGGGGGGGGGGGTTAGGGCACTATCGACACAGGTATGTCATTTCAGCACCAGCCACACGGCTCCAAACAATTCAAAGGTTATGATTTTTTTAAAATTTTGTATCTAAAACTTAATCCTCACTCAAATCAATATGAAAATGAATAGATTTAAGCAGAAAGGCTTGTGACCGATGCATGAGTCTATATCATATAATCTCTACATTTCTCAGTTATCAAAATACTTTCTTTCTTATCCAGTTCCTTTTTACAATTACAGTGTAGGGCCAGCACTATGAGGCTGAATTTCTGTGGATCAAGATATTAAGCGAAACAGGTGATCAACCCACTGTGACCTTTGACTTTGTGGTAGGAATTAATTTTTCCCAGGCAGCGTCCTTGCGGCCTACTCTTATCGATTTTCGACTGCCAAGGGTTCTTTAATGTGCGCACTGTGCACACGGGACCCGGTACCTTTCGCTTCAGAGGCGAGAACCGTACCTTTGCGCCACTGGTATCAAAATACACAAGACCAAATACACAAATGTAACCTATTTTGCATACCCGTGTCATCGTCATTGAACAGTTTCCGAGGTGGTTTAGTTAAAACTGTGACAATCCTCTTGATACAGAGCAGTCGCCCCATGGGAGTGCTGTAACGATTCAGCATGCTGAGCTCTTTCTTGGCGGGAGGAATATTGCGACTGATTGGAAAATAATACAAATTTTTCAAATGTTTAATACGATGAAAAATATTATCTATAAATAAGATCTTAAAAATCACGAATCAAGCATATGATGATAATAATTCTTTTTTTCTTAAAAGTTAGAATCATATTTTTAAGGAGAAAGTCAAAAGGTAACACATGGTAGGCTACCGTTTAATTTTCCACACTTATCCGGCGGGTCCCGTAATCATGCACTCCGCTTGACCAAATCTGACATCTATGCTCATGATGGGTTACTTTTACATTTCTCTTTGATGACAACAAGTCCTGTATTTTTAAATCTCGCGTAATGTGATACTATTTCTCACGCTTTCCTCCAGAATTTTCTCCTAAGAGAGAGTCTGATGGGTCGTAAAACCATTAACAAATGAAGTGTAAGCATTTTTACGTCATATGACTATTTAAAAAATCGTAAGGATAAGAAAGGATGTCAACACATGTGTAAACAGAATGCACACTAGTATGATAAGTGTTGCCGCTTGCACTCTATCCGTAAATCATACTTTTCATCATATTAATTACCAAACAATGAATTGTTTAGAAGCAAAAAATTATGATTTGAAACTAATCTAATGTCATATGTTTATTTCATACCCTTCTCAACAATTAGCAAAAATAAAATCACAAAGTCACCTGTGTAGCGGCCTCGTGGCAAGCGATGCGCGGTGTTGTAACTAGCGGAGGCATCAGTGGTGCTAGGATAAACACTTGCTTTTGCACAATAACAATTTGAAAATTTTAAAAAATTGGAGTCTCAAGAGAGGCATAAGCCCAATCCAAAACAAGAAGTAGTATATACAAAGATCATCTATAATAAGATATTCAACTCAATGACTTTTACCGATGACGAATGAGAGTGATGTCCCTTTATTATCGAGTGTTCCCATAAATCTCTTATTGTATTGGCTCGATCAATACTCGATACAAAATGGTATGGGCATAATGCATTCTTTTATCAAAATTATGTGAACTAAAAAAATATCGCACCAAAATCATAAAATGCATTCTATCCGCTATGGCACAACTAGCACACAAGGTGCAAGGGAATCTACTCTTAAAATTTCCTCACTCATTATATAGTAAAATACGCCGTTATTGTAGATGATCTTTGGTATAGACATAACATGGGCTACACTTAATGAAGACAAAATACCCATTCCTTTTAAACAACATGTCACCAGACTATAGTCCAATTTCCTACCTGAACACCTTCCGAATGCCTAAATCTGTCAACTGAAGACCCACCAAGTTACGGGTGATTTTGTTAATCTCTGCATCTTGCGATGACATAGCAGCAGTGACGACACGGAACAAACGCTTGTGGACGGCATTCATCATGTACGTCTGGAATAGAATTAACAAGTGGGTCATTGCAATACAAACCTACAAATGAGACCAAACATTTTTTAAGAGGGATGACGAACAAAAGGACAGATAACAGTATAAACATATAGTCACACTGGAATAGAGCACGATACTCATTTCATCTGACATGAAACTTAATCTTACCGCTGACATTCTTATTGTAGCAATTCAAAACGTTTCTAATACCACTCAATGTACAAAAATCAAAGATGACATAGTTGTACTAATGAATTGATTTATCCATCACTTTAGCAGCATGCCACACGGAGGTATAAAGAGGGAGCTGAACAATGTTTTGTTATACATATCACATAATACCGCTAAGCATTGCTGAAAAAAGAGCTGGAAAACCTTTAGTAGATCAGGTAGATAAGGCAAGCAGGTGATCAGCCCACTGTGCCCCGAACCTTGAATGGCACAATGAGCGAGACATTTTTAGGTGTTGCCCAAGTTTTGGCCGTAACAATATTTACTGTTGCCTGGGTGGTAAACCCCTTAGCTATAAGAAAACAGCAGATTTTGCCACAGAAGGTAAATAAATATACAGATGGTGTACAAACTGAAACTTGCTCAAGCAGAGGAGAACACAACATGTTGCACAGATCTGTAGACTACTCAGTGCCATGCAGGCTACCATATGGCCCGAGGAGTCCCTGCATGGGGGCCTGGAGGATCTATGCAAGACATATGGCCCGAGGAGTCCCTGCATGGGGGCCTGGAGGATCTATGCAAGACAGCAGTAGTGTTTGTCAAGGAGAAAGAACTTCAGGTGCTATCCTCATTATTGTGAATGAAAAGAAGAAGAAGAAGAAGAAGAAGAAGAAGAAGAAGAAGAAGAAGAAGAAGAAGAAGAAGAGAAGACATGACATTGTGAAATACTCATCTCTCTCACCTCCACGGCCAGCTTGAGACTGTCCATGTAAAAAGAATTATGACGGGCTGATTTCCTCTGGAAAAAAATATAGAATCAATACGTGATATTCATAATATGTGATATTCATAATATGTGATATTCGTAATAACCATAAAAAATAATATTCAAATAACAAATTTGCAATAAACCAAACAAATGCACAGGGGACTTTCCCCCAACTTTTCAATGTCTTAAAAATGATAGCTGTACTGTAACTCTTTGAACATTGTTGAACACACTATTTATTTAAAGTACAGAGTAGGATCAATGAATGCAGAATTATGGACCATGAAGGAGAAAAGACTCATAACTAAGGCATAAATTATATCTAAAGATATATCCCTAATCTGGTTAACCATTCCCTAATCTGGTTAACCATTCCCTAATCTGGTTAACCATTCCCTAATCTGGTTAACCATTCCCTAATCTGGTTAACCATTCCCTAATCAGTCTTTATTTGAAAATGGGTAAATGTACATAAGAACATAAATTCACGGACAGGACAAATTGAGTCGTGTGTTATGAAACAACGTCTTACCACTACAGAATCCTTCAAGAGAAGCTGCATCGCCCTGGCAAAATGTGTGTTGGCAGCATCCTACATAAAACGAGACATTTATCCTATATAAGGGATCTGTATCATTAATATGATGAAACATATCGTCAGTGTCGCAAGCAAACCACTTAAGTCAGGATTTTTTTTTACAGCTGAAACTTCACTGGGATTTTCCTTGACTTTCAACACACCTTGTCATGACGTCAATGAAATCATGAGAAATAGAACACACCCCACGCATGTCTTCTCTGTTCTATTTCAAAAGAACCATGACAGACTCGAGTGATTTGTTTGCGACACCGATGATATATCGTCAGTGCTGCAAGCATACGACTTAGGTCCAGATTTTCTATACCTGCTGAAATTCATGGGGATTTTCCTTGAACTTCAACACACCTTGTGATGATGTCAAAGCTATTCTAATGGACCAATGAAATCATGAGAAATAAAACACAAGCACTCTGCACATGTCTTCTCTGTTCTATTTTTAGATCTTTTTTTTCTGTCTCTCCTGAAGAAAGAACCAGGATGGACTTTGGTAGTTTGCTTGCAGCATTGACAACTCAAATACACTCAGACACATTTGTCCTAAATATGAGATCTGAACCCTATTATAAGAGACAAATTTTCTGAACATAATGAAACGTGTCTCATAAATATGAGATCTGTATCCTAATCATATAGTGAGATATGTAACAATTAAAGCAAAGACAAAGTCTGATTGTGGACAGGAGAAACGATACAAAGTCAGAAGAACATACAAAAATAGAGAAAGGAAACACCAACAGAAAACGGTAGAGAGAGGCCTAATGTTCCCTTACCTTTCTTTCTTCTTTCTTATCCAGTTCCCTGTTACCATTAGTCTAGGGCCAGCACAATGAGGCTGGATTTCTCTGGATCAAGATATTAAGCAAAGCAGGTGATCAACCCACTGCGACCTTTTTGTGGTAGGGATTAATTTTGCCCGGACAGCGGCCTACTCGTTATCGATTTGTAACTGCCAAGGGTTCTTTAACGTGTGCAGTGTGCACACAGGACCTCTGAGTTTATCGTCCGTCTACGATAGGACTAGGTTCTTTGATCCCACCTACCTGAATAGGATCAGAGGAGTGGCATATATGTTTTCACATAGTTTCAAGGAGAAAAATACCTGACACTGCCGGGAATCGAACCAAGTACCTTTCGCTTCAGAGGCATGAACCGTACCTCTGCGCCACTGGGACCCCCTATGTTCCCTTACCACCAACAGAAAATGGTAGAGAGAGGCCTAATGTTGTAGTGAGAGGCCTAATGTTGTAGAGAGAGGCCTAATGTTGTAGAGAGAGGCCTAATGTTGTAGTGAGAGGCCTAATGTTGTAGTGAGAGGCCTAATGTTGTAGAGAGAGGCCTAATGTTGTAGTGAGAGGCCTAATGTTGT
>JARBEQ010152354.1:0-13162 GCA_030265355.1 Tritonia tetraquetra | reverse complement strand
GATCCAGAGAAATCCAGACTCATTGTGCTGGCCCTACACTGTAATAGTAAAAGGGAATTGGATAAGAAAGAAAGGATCGTCAGGTCTGCAGATAGATCCTTTACGTAGATTTTAAAACAGCAAAGAATTAATTTTTTTAAAGCCTAATGGAGCACATCATGTTGATTTCTTCTCTTTGATTATTACAGCTATATGGAGCGCATCATGTTGATTTCTTCTCTTTGATTATTACAGCTATATGGAGCGCATCATGTTGATTTCTTCGATTTCTTCTCTTTGATTATTACAGCTATATGGAGCGCGTCATGTTGATTTCTTCTCTTTGATTATTGCAGCTATATGGAGCGCATCCTGAAGAATAAGACTCAGGCTTATGGGGACTCCCCTGGCTTCAAATGCTGTGATGGTTCGGATGTCATTGACAAGGACATTGAGGCATTGGCTGAATCTCTTGTCGCCCCTGGACGCTGGTTCCACATCAGTGACTCCAGAGTGAATGAAGTTTCCGAGGCATCTGTACTCAAAGCACAAGCTTACTTGCTGTTCTACGAGAGAATATTTTAAGAGTGATATAATAGGAAAATACATGGTTGTATTATTAGTACTTTCTTTGGTCTTATGACAAGTAGAATTTAGATTGTACATTATTATAGAGGATATTGTGAAACTAACGTAGATTTATTTTATATCAAATTGCTTGACAGGGTGTGGGTTGTTTAATATTGTTTCTAATTAAATATTTAAAAAATTCAACCCAGGTGTAGAAATGGGTATGAATTCTCAAATGAGATTTTGGAAACAAATTGTCACTTGTCCGCTTCATGCAACAGAAACCGAGTTAAGCTCCCACCCTATGAGCCGAAAAGGCTGAAGGGCATACTTTTTAATTCAAAATATATCCATTGAATATAAATGTTCTTGTTTCATATCATTATTGAAAGTAGTCTCTGTTACTCTAGAATTAAATATGTGTATACACCAGTGTGATATGAAATGATGAAGTTAGTGTTGGAGATTTGGTCGCTTACTTTGTAACTAGAAGGGTCGTGTTTGCATAATTTTATTGTTGTCGTGAAGGATGATGTGATGGTGCTAATGATGAATTATAATGACGATGATTGTGATATGGAAAGGAAATGCAACAAAACTTATGTTTGTTTTTATTTGAATTTGAAAATAGGAAGTGTATTTTAGTGACTGAAATGTTTATGTACAGTGGAGTATACTTAAGTTTAAGTCCCTAATTTGATTTTCGGATTTTTGTCTTTGGAACAAGCACGGATTTGATTTAAATTCGCATGTATAAGCGGAACTGAATTTACACCCCTGATCTCTCCAACCTATGAAAATCGCAATAACTTCTGATGTCATAATTTAAGTGGTTCTCTATGATGAATTGTGTTAGTTTCAAGTTATTTTTAAAATTATAGACTTGGTGATTTCTTGATGTGTTTGAAGGACACAGCAAAATATGAATTGGCAAAAGGTCAAAATTGTATGTTAAATGCGCTACTGGTCCCGCACTTCATCTCACTTCTTCCTCCTCCCACGGGTACACTAAGGACACCAACAAATCTTCTTCATGCCATCCCATCTTGAGCAGGCGAGTTTATCTCCTTCCAGTTCCTGGTCTTATCATGTACTATGGTAGTCAACAGGTAAGTCACTTGCCTTGGGATGCAGGTGTCCGGGTTCAAGTCCTGCCTTGTGCAAGATTTTTTCACTGGACCTTTCAGAGTTTTCTTTAGTTGAACTGTCTGTGATATGACCTTTCTGTGTTGAAAAAGGCATAAAACTTAAAAACTTAAGAACTTTTTTTTCGCATAAAAACTGGGAGTATTTACAGCTTTGAGCATGGGAACTGCAACAGATAGTGATTGTGATGGTTTCCATATCTTACTCTACTTCGGGAAACAACAAGAGTAGAGAAATAAGAAAAAAGTACCCTGTGTTATCGCTAATTTCTGATTGGGTTGGGTTGTTTTCTGGTTTGGGTGAAGCAGACCTGCAAAGTCCTGTTTTCGGTCATTTTAAAACTCGGTGAATAGCCTTTTTTTAACGTTTTTATTTAATAATCCTGGGGGTTTTTTCAAATTATTTTTTCCTTTTTTCTCTCTAAGTGTCCTGTTTTTAAAAATGTAGTCTTGTCCTGTTTTTACTTTGGTTAGGATTGGTAGGCCTAGCGAATGACCTTCACCTTCTTACCTCTGGCAGAATTAGAATACACTCTGCATGGAGCCAAGGTGGTGAATTGGTTAAGACAGCAGACTTCCCCCATGGCGATGGTCATGGATGGGAGTTCCCACCTCAAGGCCTCAGTCAATCCAGGCGGAGAAATAGTTACCGTTTCACAATTGAGGTCTTGGAAAGTATTCTGCAATAGACCAGTCCGATTCACGTTACCAAAATGGGATTAACTGTCCGCCTTATGCCAATATACTGGTACTGGTACTGGATACTGGTACTTTTTTTTTGCATCAAAAATAATTTTGTGGCCTTAAGTCAGAGAAAACAATGTGCAACAGTTAATAGAAATGTTGATTATTTTGTTTGGTGGAAGTCAATCACTGGCAGTGTGCTGACCTTGAAAAACCCAGTTTGTTTCCTTCATTGTGTCTCCAATATCACTTAAGTTACTTGACAATTTATGACCGATGGTGGGTGCCACCCATGGACTCCACGTCTTTCCTAGTGGTCTATGGGTGGCATCTAGTTACCTTTGATTTGTTTGGAGCCATATGGCAGGCGCTGAAATGACCTACCTGTGTTGATAGAGCCCTAAAACAGCAAAAAACAAACAAACTACTGATTTTCCCAAATCAAATACAGTCGGAGATTGACTTTATTTTAGATTAAGAGTGAGAGAAACATTGATACTGTCTATATAGTGTTTTCCCAGACCTGCCAAATCCTGATTTTTAAAGACATTGTCCTCTCTTTTAATTTTTAGTCAGTAATATTCTTGTCAACGGTTTTCACTGTCTCCATTGAATATTTTAGCATCCTTTTTTTTTCTTCAATATTTTTGGGGGTTTTTTTTCTCTCTATTTATTCATGTGCTGGTTTTCTGTAGTCTTGTCTCGTTTATATTCTGGTTATGGTTGACAAGTCTGCGTACCTTTATAGTGTATAGCACAGATTATATTTCATGACTGAAATGGATGTGTTCACAGCATCATCATGTCAATAAAAAGGGGGTCTTTATATGTGACCGCTTTTAACAAAGTGGAGCATAAGTTGAACATGTTCCCAATTATAACTCTTTGATTTTGTTTTGAGCTGTGTGGAGGGCGCTGAAATGACCTACCTGTCGTCGATAGAGCCCTAAAACGCCAAAAAACAAACAACTCTTTATTTTGACATAACACCCCTACAGCTTTTTTACCGGGCAATATCTCTGCAATTATTCAACTTTCTACAATAATTTAGCGTCATTGGAACAGAGAAATTACTGCCCTTAATAATGAAACCATTATCACGAAATGTATGTTCCGACTAGGACTAGTCACAGATTGGGAAATGATTGGGTTAACCCATGAATACATCAAATTGATTGGGTTAACCCATGAATACATTTGAATACATCAAATTGATTGGGTTAACCCATGAATACATTTGCATACACCAAATTGATTGGGTTAACCCATGAATACATTTGCATACACCAAATTGATTGGGTTAACCCATGAATACATCAAATTGATTTTGTTAACCCATGAATACATTTGAATACATCAAATTGATTGGGTTAACCCATGAATACATTTGCATACACCAAATTGATTGGGTTAACCCATGAATACATTTGCATACACCAAATTGATTGGGTTAACCCATGAATACATTTGAATACATCAAATTGATTGGATTAACCCATGAATACATCAAATTTATTGGGTTAACCCATGAATACATTTGAATTCATCAAATTGATTGGATTAACCCATGAATACATCAAATTTATTAGGTTAACCCATGAATACATTTGAATACATCAAATTGATTGGGTTAACCCATAAATACATTTGAATACACAAAATTGATTGGGTTACCCCATAAATACATCAAATTGATTGATACAGGATTCTTAGGCAGCCTTGGTCATATACTTAAACATTTGATTTGATTTAAAAATCTGAAAATTTACAAAAAAAATAACCTTGTGAAATAAAAGTGCTATTGGTGTTTTAGCGCTTTGCAGAATACCTTTCTTTCTTCTTTTTTCTATCAATAACCTTTAGTACCTTTTGGTGTAAGGTAGCTTAATACCCAGGTATAAGAAATGAGTTACATTTTAGAGGAAAGACAACCACCAGGTCTACAGGCGCTACTATATATATACATATATATATGTTACCTATCATCACGAGTCTGCCCTGAGGGTACCAGTACCAATTATTGTCAAATTGAGAAATATGCTATAAACAACTCTTAGGCGTGAAATTATTTGCTGATACGATATAGCGCCATTTGGTAATACATTTGGCTCATAGAGCGGGCCCTACACTGTAATGGTAACGGGGGAACTAGATAAGTGCCGTCAAAATTTAAAATTCATAGATTGGTATTATTTGAACCCCTGTTTTTCAACATTGTAATCATACTTCAATATGTACCCTGGGACCGACTCACTCATCGTGAAGGGTCAGGTCTTATTTGAGATTTTAAAGCTTTAACTGTATGTACATGTCTAGTACATGACCTGACTATGATGTATGTACATATTATGTGACTTAATGGCTGAGCATTCACATCTATTTAATCACCTTTATAAAGGAATATAGTTTTTATGTAATTTGATTTTAAGATTTGTTATGGAAATAAGTAATAATAGTAAAAATGGATTCTGTGTTACCAGCAGGCAGCTTATTAATACAGCACATGTCATGATTCACGCCTTCTTATGTGGCAAGATCTGCTCAGTTTTCTTATAGCTGAGGGGCTTACCACCAAAGCAACAGTAAATATTGTTATGACCAAAACTTTTGCAACACATGATAAAATTCAAGGTTCGAGCACAGTGGGCTGATCAGCTGCTTGCCTTAAAAACCTGATTCAGAGTCGGAAGAGTTTTTCCAGCATCGTGTTCAGCATGAGCAATGCTGGACATGGAGTTGGATGCAGCACTCCTTAGCGATAATACATGCCTAAGGATAACAAAACAAAACTATGTCATGATAAGAGAGAGTTGGTCATGTGCTCTAACTCTAAGGATTGACATTTCAATTGTGCTCTCAGGATTGACGTTTCAATTGTGCTGTAAGGATTGACATGTTGATGCCCGAATACATAATAAAATAGTCAAAATCCATCTTGAAATTAAAACCATGTCCATGTTTCTGAATTAAATAAAGATATGTGTGATTGAAATTCTGTGTGTACTCTACTGATGATATTATTCTTTTAGAATTACATTGGCTACCTGTACGAGAGCGTATTGGTTATAAAATTGCTTTGTTATGTTATCAGTGCATGCACGATGAAGCCCCCACTTACTTAAAAGAACTTTTTAATTGTTTATAAGCTTCGTAGATTGCTAAGATCAACATCGGACGAAACTAAACTTGTAATAAATAACAAAAGATATAAAGCATATGGTGAAAGGTCTTTCTCTAATGTTGGGCCAAAAATCTGGAACTCGATTTCTAAAGAAATAAGAGAGGCATCCGGTATACATTTAAAATCTAAACTTAAACATCACATATTTCTGGACTCGTATTTTTCCTAGGTCTTGTATTTAGAATATTATTGGTTTGTTTTGTTATAATATATATTTTTTTTGTTTTGTTTTGTGTGTGTGCGTGTGTGCAAACATGTTTCATATTGAAGTATGTCTCCTAATGATGTTACTGTACAGTGCATACAGCATGACCTAGTCATGAATCATGCGCTATAGAAATGCTATGTATTATTATTATTATTTATTATAATGACACAAGTGGGGGTTTTTTTTTTCTTTTTGAGATTAATGATAAAATTGTTTGTTCTTTTTTTTTTTCTTTCTTTTTTTTATGTACTTTCAAGAATGTTTCAGCAATCAGTCAATAAAAAATACACATTTGTTTGGGTTTGGTTCTGTCATTGTGTTATGGTTTGTTTGTTTTATTTTTACCTGGAATGCTGATCAACATTTCCCAAAGAACAAAATACAGGAACACAGAACATTTCGGGTATATATCCCTTCCCTAGTTAATGTGAAAAAAACCTGAACACCTGACCCTAAATATTAATACATAATTCTTTCTTCTTCTTTCTTATCCAGTTCCCTGTTACCATAACAGTGTATGGCCAGCACTATGAGGTTGGATTTCTTTGGATCAAGATATTAAGCCAAGCAGGTGATCAACCCACTCCATGATTTTGTTAGTCATTTTTTGTAGTTTGTTAGCTGAGTAAGGGTTGTACCTGAAACGTTTCCTGGTTTGTTTTTTTTTGTTTTGTTCTATATTGTTGTTGTTTTAATTTATCTCTTACTCATTACCTTGTGGTTCATGGTGAAGCTTCCGATAGCCCTGATAGCCCTCATCTCACTGTGCATGGCCATGAAGGTTGAAATGTTTGTGTTATGATAAATCCAAATTTAAAGTCTGTCAACCCCCCGTGGGGGACCCGGGTGGTAAAATAAATAGGTCCTCTTTAAATAGGTCCTCTGTTCATCAACAGAGGGTGAACAACTTGACAAGATTCCACATGAATCTCCAGGGCAGAGCCTTGAAAACTCTGAAAGTAGTGAAAGGTCCAGAGAAAAAAGTCACACCAGGCGGGATTTAAACCCTGGTCCTCTGCTTCCAAAGTCATTGGCTTGACCACTGAGCTAGCCCCCCACCCCCCGAAACATTTGTCTAGATATACTAACGATTGTCAATAATGATGTACAGTTGAAAAGATATAACGACTGCCTCATCAACTTCTAAGAGAAAGTGAGAGTGAAGATCAGATCTTCTCTGACGACAATACTTTTAGTTTTAGATCTGATCTACAAGGCCCAAAACTAAAAGTATTGTCGTCAGAGAACGTGAAACAAGACAAATACAGTAAAACCTGTATATCAAAATCCTGGATTAAAACTTTGCACCAGGCAGGCAAATTTAACAACCTGGGTACATTGATAACGTCTGACGGTAATAATAATAATATGCACATTTATATTGCGCCTTCCCTCGTAAGAGCTCAAGGCGCATTACAATAGTAATATAAACACAGTACATGTACAATATATTATTTACATACAATATTCATAATAGGAGAAATAACGGTAGATATTTACAAGCAGTAATGAAAGCCTACACGTAGAAACAGCCAGGCCTAAAACTGCTTTTCAAAAAAATGAAATCTACAGAAGGAAAAGATTTTTATGGTTGATATTTCAAATGACGGTCGTGCAACTTCACCACTGGTCTTCTAGTTCGTCATATTATTATGATGATGAGAGAAAACATGAGGCATGGACAAATACTACATAGATTACGACGCGTGTGATTCGATAAGATAACGGACGTCGGGGGGTCATTCCTGATTATCTTTTATCAAATCTCCATTGGTCCTTTAAAGTACAGTCGAATGGAAATACGATTTTTCTTATGTGAAAAACAACGCACACATACAGAAAAACAACATACAAACAAACCAAAATCACCCCCCCCCCCCCCACACACACACACACACGCACACACTACCGACATATATTAATGATATCATACTTTCTTTCTGTCTTGTCAAGTTCCCTGTAACTGTAACCATTGCAATGTTGGGCCCGCTCTGTGAGACGGATTCACTCTGGATCAAGATATTAGGCCAAGCAGGTCTTGATCCCACCTACCTTCATAGAATCAGGTGAGTGGCCAATAGGTTCATACCGAGTTTTGTGAAGAAAAACAGCTGGGATTCGAACCCGGTACATTTCGCTTAAAAGGCCAGAACCCTACCTCTGATCCACTGGGACCCCCTATTTATTATACTTATGGAGCATAAAATGGTCAAAGAAACAATCATCGCTTCTTCCTAAGCCGTCAGTTGATTGGAATTGTTCAACGTCGCTTTTCTATGTATTCTCTTCCCATTCTCTCTATCCGTTGGTAACCATTGGAAGAGTTTTCATGGCCTTGCCATTCGTGTTCCAAACGTTCAAAGTTGTTAGTTTTACATTACAGGTAATGTCAAAGGCGGGACTTATAGTCCATCTCCTTATTTGATGTATGGAATCCACAGGACCAGAGCCATGCAACTCGAGAAAATTACAAGGACAAAGATCCCCACGTCTCCGCCAGGATTT
Organism: Tritonia tetraquetra; assembly: GCA_030265355.1. NCBI lineage: Eukaryota > Metazoa > Mollusca > Gastropoda > Nudibranchia > Tritoniidae > Tritonia > Tritonia tetraquetra. Next base: position 4,890 of record JARBEQ010152354.1, on the reverse strand, counting down.
GAACCCACTACCTTCTGCTCATGAAGCGAAAGCGTCACCGCTAAGCCACGAAGCCTCTCTTGAGTTCTGTTGAACCGCTTTTTGATATGACCTTTCTGTGTCGAAAAGGGCTTCTAACAAACACCAGCGTTGCTAAAAATAGATTATGACACAGGTCATTCTAATAATGCCATGTGATCACTATTTCACAAGTTGGTGTTGTAACTGATTACATGATGGAGCAAACAAGACGAAAGTATGTAACAAAAAAAATGTAAGAACTGTGGACGCATCCAAGTCCACAAAAATGCATAGGCCTACCGTTATATTGATAGTAATGTAACCAACGGAATGTTATTAATCGTTCACCAACACTCCTAACATCCATTCGAATCTTTTCCCTTTTTCTTTTTTTTTCTTTTTTTTTTCTATTTCGCCTTTTTACGCGCATTATGGCAGATAGGGACAGCCCACCATAGCCAATCTCTATTGATAGTGATAGACTGGGAGCCAATCTCTATTGATAGATTGAGAGGCAATCTATATTGATAGATTGGGATCCAATCTCTATTGATAGATTGATAGCCAATCTCTATTGATATATTGGGATCCAATCTCTATTGATAGATTGATAGCCAATCTCTATTGATAGATTGGGATCCAATCTCTTTTGATAGATTGATAGCCAATCTCTATTGACGAATTGATAGCCAACCTCTATTGATAGACTGGCTATGACCAGCCCCTGTGGGACAGAACAGGGCAAACGAGCTAGAGATCGACCCTTCTTACTTGTGTGATAACATTACATACAATGGGTTTTTTTTACAGGGGCAGTCGTCATAAATCATAGTCTCTTTATTAGGACATTGTGGTGAATATATATCGTGACCTTCTTCGGGAGGTAGGTATTTCGAAACTGGTCCCGTGATTATGATCCTATGCTATCAATGAAAAATTGATTTTGATAGTGTCAACTTATCTGATATAAACTAGAACTATTTGTTTGTTTGATCGAGCCCCATTAATACCACAGAGCTGTGTTGGGTCCAGCCCCATGTTCAGCCACGAAAGGCAAACGATATACCCGCTATAAATGCAGGCACCCCGACCGCAAAACACGACTGAACACAGAGCCGTAAACTCTTTGCATCAGAGAGTTTTATACAAACAGGTGATCAGCATACAGTGTCCACAACTCTCAATGCACTGATCAGTATTAACCAAAGACGAGCCAATAAACAAATTACTGTAGCCCTTGTGGGTACCCCCTCGGCTATTGATAAAACTGGGAGGTTCTATCATTCTCGGCACATATATAAAGTTGAAAGTAATAAATCATAGTTAGAGCTTGTATAAGAAATATCGAATCATATCTAACATTTGATCTTAATCTTATCAATTTATGAGCACTAGTCACTAACGGATGAATGCTGAAACCAGGGGTATTTTAAAACGGTATCTGTTGATGATTAATAAACTAGCATCTAACGATAAGTTATATATGTATGTCTCAGAGCTTGTTTCTTCCGTCATCTATGTTACTTTTATCAGTCACCGTTATTCTGTACAGGCCCCAATTGTTTTTTACACCGTGTAATTGATATTTAACACGAAAACCGTTGTAGCTAATAGTCATCGCGTTATCTTGATTCTAATCATACCATGGTGAATTGTAATGTTTTCTCTATCTGTGTGAGAGCAGTATTTAATTGGGAGATTACCTTTTGTGTTTCATTTCACTTAAAATTTTCGGAGAGCAGTCATTTTCGGGTAACTCGATGGATATCAAAATGATTCAGACATTGTTCCTCACTTTGTTAGTTTCGTGTGAGTACAACATCTTTTCTTAAAATGTTTTACTGGTGTAGTTGAAAATTATTCTGACATTCGGATACTAGATATCTTATTATCTAAGTGGTTATAAGACAAGGTTGTAAAATGTTAAAGTGCCAGAAAAACACAGAAAAATAGCCATAGATGAAAAGTGGAAAGTCGACAGTGTGAATCGAACCCACACCGCGGCGTAGGACAACACCGCCTAGCCAGAGACAGAGGCCCCGCTCTAACCAACTGAGCTACTTGAGGTGGTTAATTAGCTCAGTTGGTTAGAGCGTGGCCTCTGTCTCTGGCCAGGTGGTGTTTTCGTACGCTTCAATTCATTATTTCTAAGTGATTATAATCATTTTTAGAAAAATCATCATGTGCCCAAAAGGTCTGTTCGAGACTTGTCAGACTAATAAAATCTGAGATTTTATTCAGTAGGTTGATCATCTGTATGTCTTGAATTTTTTGTTTGATCGAACCCCATTAATATGCACCACAAAGCAGTGCTGGGGCCAGCCCCATGTTTAGCCATGAACGGGACAAAAGATACCCACATATACAAATGCAGGCACCCCGAACACCAAGCACAGCACAACCGATGACTGAGCCGATCAACGAATTTCAGACAAGCTGGTGATCAGCCCACTATGTCGATAACTCTTTACTTGCAGCACGAGCAATACACTCCGCAGTATTAGAATTAATCAAAGACAAATTGCCTTCTGGCTGCTCCTTAGCTATTGGTAAAAACTGGAAAAATTTGGCCACTGTGAATTTTTTGTCCACCACAATTCTGGATCTGTTTTCAGCATACAGGTGGTACCTTTACTGCAGTGCATTACAAACTGGGTGATATGTTTATAAAAAATGTAAACGATAATTATTAAATTGACAAATAATTTGTTATTTTAAAATATTTTTTAGAAAGTTATATTACATTTGTTTTTGTAGAAAATATGTTTTAAATGGTATCATAATATAAAAACTGATTAAATGTTGAATGTATCGAAAACATGGTAGTCACTATATCACGTTCTTAATCAGTGGTGCGTTTGTGCTATCTAAACATTAATAGTTGTCCGTATAAAAACACGATCTACAGTATCTATTTTTGTAAAAGTTGGAATGTTGTGTCTCCTCATTGTGTTTTAAAGATTGAAATCGAAAAATAGATAAAATGTTGTCTTGTTCATTTGAAGTATAATGTCAGCTTCCGTCTTTAGGAATTAAGTAACACAACCCATATTTTTCACAGAATTTCTAAGTCCTGAGTTAAAACGCCAGAGGGGCCTGAAAATTCGACCCCTAACTCCATGATAGTAAGGTCATATTAATGATATTATCATTACTATTATCCTCTTCATCATCGTTATCATTATGATTATCAGTAGCATTATTATCATCATCATTAATGTCATCATCACTGTTAACGTAGGGGGTGGTGTCTACCAGCGTACACGTAGGGGTTCGAATCCGTAATGGATATTCAGTACGGGTTCAGTTCAACTGGCGTTGTCTAGGGGCAGACTTGACTCCCCGCGCTACGATAAACAAGACAAGAGATAGATGGCTCCTAGCCCCCAGGCAAATTATTGCCAAAAGAAAAAAGGAAGGATGATTTAAAAAAAACTGCAAGAATTAAAAATTCTAAATGAAGGCAATAAAATCAGAAGGAAAACCACCAAGTCCAATTTTCGGCCAGCGACTGAGAATAGTTTATGAACTCAAGGGCATGAATAACATGTCAATGCAGATAACACAAAGATAAAAAGTCTAAAATACCCTCCAAGGATTTGAAATCCCCCCTATGGAAGAATTATAAAGGATAAAGAGGTCATTTCAATGTCCAGGATAGGACACCACATGGAAACTCCATGAAATGGAATTGTAACAAAAAATGTATTTGCCTGGATTACTCTGGGAATGTGATCCCGAGGGATAAGGGGTTAAAAGGCCCACTGTTCAATCATTTAAAGAACTCGAATTCTCACAAGGAAAATCTATGGTGGACGTAGAGGTCATTTCAAAGTCCAGGATAGGACACAACATGAATCAACATTCCATGAAATGGAGGAGTAACAAAACCCAACAATGCCAGATCATTAAGACATACACGAATCTATCTAATATATATATATATATGTGTGTGTGTGTATATATAGATCAGATATACATGAATCTATCTAATATATATATATATATATGTGTGTGTGTGTATATATAGATCAGATACACATCTAAAAAATATATGAATGTCCCGACATACAACAGTATCACCATACATTCTCAGACAGAGTTAGGGACAACCAGAAAGGAAGGATTCGGCCCAACGGGATTTAGAATTGGGGTGACGTATCTAAATAGGGTGACCGTAGTTATGAGGGGTAACCGGGGTGGGAGAATGATAATAAACGCCTTGCCCCAATCACGTCTTGACACAAAAAGAAAGAACGAAAGAAAATAGCAGACGTACGATGCACCAAATATCACATGACACGCATAGCATGACGCACAATTGAGACACATAAAAGTACCCAAAAGAGTTTTGGGTTTGAGGTTAGGCGCTGAAAACAATGACGTACAAAGACATAACGATATAAAAACAAAGATGGGCCTACGAACGTGACAATCACTATCTTTATTAGTATCAGTATCATCATTATCATCATCGTCATCATTATACCAAATATTAGTTGAACCAATGTTTGTTTTTGTCCCAAAACCCTTTCCATCCAGCCATTTGTTCAGAAAGCGTTGCAAAATTGGTATGCCCTCAAGACTGGCGTCTCTATGAAAAGGGAGGCAAATGCATACGGATGTACCAGCAGCCAACGAGGTTTAGATCCCTGAGTTGGTCTGGCTGCCAATCTTATTGCAAAGAGGAAGGTGGGAGTTTGGTCACGATACCTGACCAATCAACCAACAATTTTGTCGATGATAAGAGAGGTTGACTCCACCCAGATTTCTCTCACACTCTCAGTCTCTCACTCATTTTCTCTCACTTTCTACTACTCTCCTCTTTAGTGACTATCTTAATGCATTTAACATTATCATTATATCTCCTTCACCCCTCCCCAATCTCCC
>JARBEQ010152243.1:0-13164 GCA_030265355.1 Tritonia tetraquetra | reverse complement strand
CCAATAGCTACTATTTCCACCAAAACGCCACTGTATTCCAATAGCTACTATTTCCACCAAAACGCCACTCTATTCCAATAGCTACTATTTCCACCAAAACGCCACTCTATTCCAATAGCTACTATTTCCACCAAAACGCCACTCTATTCCAATAGTTACCATTTCCACCAAAGCGCCACTCTATTCCAATAGCTAGTATTCCCACCAAAACGCCACTCTATTCCAATAGTTACCATTTCCACCAAAGCGCCACTCTATTCCAATAGCTACTATTTCCACCAAAACGCCACTGTATTCCAATAGCTACTATTTCCACCAAAACGCCACTCTATTCCAGTAGTTACCATTTCCACTCGGTGGATTTCGGTGATACCTGAATCAAATCAATAAGTTTAGTAAACGGCTTGTTTTGGTGATACCTGAATCAATCAATAATTTCAGTGATACCTGAATCAATCAATAATTTCAGTGATACCTGCATCAATCAATAATTTCAGTGATACCTGAATCAATCAATAATTTCAGTGATACCTGAATCAATCAATAATTTGAGTAAACGGTTTGTTTCAGTGATACCTGAATGAATCAATAGTTTTAGTAAACGGTTCGTTTCAGTGATACCTGAATGAATCAATAGTTTTAGTAAACGGTTCGTTTCAGTGATACCTGAATCAAATAAATAATTGTGAGCTTATCATTTCATCGCCGGCAAGCCATTAGTCATTAGAATAGCACGAATTGCCGACTGGATACCCTGACTGCAATTTTAGAAGGTTCCAATTTTGGCAACATAATTTTCTTGTCCTACAAGATTTGATGTTTAATCATCCAATTTACGATTATGTCTTATCCGATTTGGGCGATTACGATTTGCTTGTCCTAACATAACACTTATGTCATTTTCAAGACAAGAAATGAAATGTATTTTAAAGGCAGTGACTGTATTTCTTTAAGCAATTAGCTCTGCGAACAAAGGACATTAACTTACTAGTATTTTGACGACTCCGTTGGCTTGCACCATGTCTGCAATGTGTCTCATACCTTCCGGTCCTATTTCATTGCCGGGTAAGTGTAACTCTGATACATGCAAGCTTGTCTATGACAAATTATGGCAAGAAGGGAAAAAGTGAAATAGATGACAATGAAGAACATTCAGCCTAAAGCCGTGTTCACATGTTGTGTTTTTCCCCCCTACAAATAGAACTAGACAAAGAGAACGCGAGGGGCGTGAAAACCAAATGACGCTGGCTTTGCGAAGTAACCGCCATTTGGTTTTCACGCCACGCATATTCTTTGTCTAGTTCTATACGTCGAAAGTACTGGGGGAAAATGCACCATGTGAACACGGCTTAAGACCGGCAACGCTGTAAGACAAAACTGACTTTAACAGTACATGAGTTTTAATATTTCAATAAGGGGAGGGGAAGACATAATGGTAGTGAACGAGAAGGAATTAGAAGACGAAGAAAAAGTGGAAAAGAAATCATTTTAATATCAAATAATGCAAGAAGTATTCTCAAAACTACAGAAATAAGATAGCTAGGAAGAACGAAGGCATTCACAATGAGAAACATGAAAAAGAGTGATTGCGTCAGAAAAGAAATTTGAGGAAATAATGTAAAATAAAAGGGAACTAGAGAGGTAAGATTAAGATGCTACGGACATAATATATAGGGACAAAAATAGTCGACATTATGTTATAGTGTAAGGGAAAAGACCTCGATGGAAATCTAAGTAGAATGGATCGCATCTGGAAAGACATGGAGTTACTGACTGGAACACTTGGCGATGGCCTCGACAAGAACAAGTATTGCAGAAGAAGACTTCTAGTGAGGAAAAATTAGAGGAGTTGGGGGGGGGGGGGGACTGGCAGTGAATTATCACATGGGGCAGCTGATATTAGATATTCTATTTAATATGTTACGATCAGTGTTGAGGATACGTGTCTGTGTCAAGATATTGTGATGATGATCTGGTGACGAAAAAGCAGGAGACGAAGGGAATAGTTGAGAAACATCTTCACATTAAAGATCAATTGAAAACTCCGGATGAACTGTCACCCCAAAATCAATATGTGAAAGATTTGTAAGAAGTCATCTTCACATGCGAGACGCGAGAAACGCGAGTTTCGTGTCTCACATAGGGAGACGCAGCATTGCAAATATTGTCATCGCGAGCGACTTAATATCGCGTCTCGCATAAGAATACGTAAGTATGTCCTAAAGAACCTTTAAGGCCGGAGTTTAACTCGGTTTCGGTAGCGTGAAGCGGACAAGTGACAATTTGTCACTTTCTGGACAAGTTGCTGGTCTATCGCCGTACTTTCCCAACACTCGCTTGAGAATTGGTACCCATTTCTACGCCTGGGTTGAGTGAAGCAGGCGGAGTAAAGTTTCTTGCCCAAGAAAAAAACGAAGTGCCTGAAGACGGACTCGAACCCACGACCCTCGCCAGGGAAATTCGTAGTCTAGACCACTCGGCAACATCGCCTCAAGAATACGTAGCCTTACAGATAAAGCACACTTGAGAATTACAATAAATGAATAGTTCGATCGAATAACCCTCGATACTGTTGAATGAAATAGATAAGAATTACAAAGAGCTTACTACCAGGCCGATTGCTATTGCTTTAACCCCATCTGGACCAAGGCCTTGATTTGACACATTAACAACCCCACTGGCTACGCTCCTGAGAAACTTTTTGGATGGAGTGATGCCCAGATGTCTACAGGCAGAGGTGTACAAGTTTATTGCTCTTTGTGGATCATTTGGACCTGGGAAATGTTTGGAACTGTCAGAGTCTGAAGAGAAAGGGGGTAAAAATAACCAAAATGGGTGGTAAATGAAGTCATATTCACAGTAAATTTTGAAATCAGATAGCTTCGATGTAAAAATTATAGTGATGATGGTTATGATGATGATGATGATGCTGATGATGATGGTCAATAAACAAATTAATCTAGCCCTTGTGGTCACATTATTCAACATACTATTGAGAGAACCTTACACCGAAAGGTACTAAAAGGTTATTGATAAAGAAAGAAAGACTATTGAGAGATAGATAAATCGTTAGATGGCCTTAGATGGATGGATGGACATATCAATAAATAGGTAGATTGATGGACATAGCAATAAATAGGTAGATTGATGGACATATCAATAAATAGGTAGTGATTGACATATTAGTGGTAGAAAAAAAAGATAGACATAAAGGAGGACACAGAGAAAACGTTTTACGCTTGCAATGGGGAAAAGAACAATGGAGAGCTACTCACTACAGTGGAGAGTATCTGAAAAGTTTATCTCCATTGTTTATCTTTCCAACACAAGCGTAAAGAGTTCTCTATTGAAAGTTATATTTACCATCCTCGTCACTGCTATCCAGGTTGATCTCTATTGGTGACGAGGTGGGAAGAGGGGTGGGCGGGAGATCTGTAGGAGCTGTCTCAGTGGACAGGTTACTTGTTTTGGTGTCTGTCTGCAATGGAGAGCGTTAATGACGTCAAATTTTTAAAAAATCTGAAATGATCATAAAATGATAAATAGATAAATAAAAGATCAATGAGATTTAGACGCTCTAAACTGTCTTCTCACTGATGACAACACCTGTATATTATCATCTCTCTTTTCTAGGAAATATTAAAAACAAAAATTATGTTTTGCAGTATTGAAAAAAGGAGTATCGAAACAATCATCGCAGAAAATGGCGGTGAAGGTTTTTTTAGCAGGTACCCAAGAGACGTTAGGTTGTCAAAGTAAAAATAAAAAATTGAAACAATTGACGGTACCGTTGTCGCCATGAGGAAAGATTTTCAACCAATCAGAAAATACTTTGTCGTTTTCGCGTTCGAATTTATTGAGCAAAAAGATGTACCGGAAACAATCTCTGATATCTATGAGTAGTTCTCTGATCTCTCGATTCTGGATTCTAATTCGTTGGCAACATCGGTGACGTGCATAATAGATAATATATATTTTTATATAGCGCCTTAGATACACCATGTAACTTTGTTGGAAGATAACGTTTGGTTGTAAAATAACAAGTAATGATAATGCAAACCATTTGAAATGAAATGGTATCTTTGGCAAGTCGAGCAATGGTACTGACCCTAGGCAACATGGAAGACGCTAATTTGAGGATAAAAATCGTGGCTTATAGATACTGCTTGACAGACCTAGTTACGAAGGAAGTTTCCTTCGCCTCCCTGTACCGTCAATTGGTAACAAACACATTTTGGTAGCTCCATAGATTCCGATTTAAAAACCCCTACTTGCATCATAGTTTTATCATAAAGAATATTTTTTAGTTCGTAAAAACAATCACAATCGTCTACGTGTGAAATCAATAACAGTAGTTGTGGGTATCGTAGCGTAGCAGTAACGCATTGGCTTTGTACGCAGAAGGTCTTGGGTTTGAATCCCAGCGGCGACGTGGGGATTTTTTTTCCTTTGGACTTTCTCGGGGGTTTTATGTCTCTGTCCCTGTGGGTTCTATATGGATTTAAGTCTTGTCGGAGATGGACTAGAAATTAGAGGTCTCGCTTTTGATATAACCTGCAATGAGTTGCCAAGGGTGCAAAAATTAACAGCTGTAGAAATTTATAACAGCGGTTGGAAAATAGATAAACAGAAGCGTGAACTACAAATAATTTCACGAGGTTTTTTTTAAAAATACACATCGACGGAGTAGACTAAGATTATATGTAACATAAGGATCAAACATAATGACACTATTCATACCATAAAGTGTAAACGTTTTAAAATGTGTTTATGTTACGCTCGTGGCAACTCATTATTGGTCAATTCAAAAAGGGGAACTTCCGATTTGTAGTCCGTCTCTAAATGGACTCAATTTCACAGGGACAGAGCCTTGAACACTCGTAAAATGACCAAATAAGATAAACCCCACATCGCCGCCGGGATCTGAACCCTGGAACATCTGCGTACAAGGCGAATGCGTTATTGCTAGGCTAAGACACCCTCTTTCAAACCTTGGTAAGTCTAGGGGACTGTCTATGGGTAGCGGGTCGAGACAACCGTCCTCCATGGTCTGCTGTCGACGTTCTGGAGATGGGTCTGGATTTGGCAGGCTGTATCCGGTTTAATCTCTAGGAGAACACCGAGCAATGGCCCATGAAAGCCACAGGTAGATAAACAGGTAGATAAACATACTAACATTGAAGATCATTTGTGAAACATGGAAATAGAAAAGTACTTTAGCGCCTCGCCTTATGTGCCAAAATCCGCTCAGTTTCCTTATAGCTGAGGGGTTTACCACCAAAACAACAGAAAATATATGGCCAAAACTTGGGCAACACTTAAAATCGTGACGCTCATTATGCCATTCAAGGTTCGGGGCACAGTGGGCTGATCACCTGCTTGCCTTATCTACCTGATCCAGAGTTCTTTACAGCTCTGTGTTCAGCAATGCTGGGGGTATGATGTGGTTTGGATAACAAAACAAAATTTGGTAACACTCTAAAGAGTCGACGGCTGAGTCCAATCTCCTCTCTTAATACGTTTTGTACACTGCTGAAAATGTTATACGAGCTACAAAATAGTATTGCCCAGCCAGTTTGGACTCGGCCAGAACTGTAGTAGGACGGATTGTTGATTTTATAGAAAATGCTTTCGTTCTTCTTATTTTATTTATCGACATCCATCATAGTTTTTCTTACTTCCGCCTTTTCCATTCATTGGGTAAAATGACGTCATTGTTCTTTGAGCAAATGGTGTTGTTATTATTTTGATCCTTTCAATAGCAAAAGCGTGCGCTTCATATAATACTTCCCGCTCATGCAATTTGTTGTTCCATTATGTTTTCTCCCCCCCCCCCCCCCCCCCCCCCATTGTGTACATTTCTCTTTTTCTTTTAAATTGATGTGTCTGTAATTTCAGTTATACATACTTGAAAATATACGAAAATGTAGAAAAATATCATCTTTATAACTTTGAAAATTTACTCTAGAAAAAAACACCACAACTCATTACTTTCTTACATTATTCACAAAAATGTAATGTCTATTCTTTCTTTCGTTCAATAATTTTGACTGAACTTTCACCGTTTACGGTGCAGTCCATCTCGGTTATTATTCATCTGAGGCGGACCACGTCCTCTGATGTATTATTGTTTACATTATGATAATGATATTATATTTGAAGACTACAAGGAGAGGGGGGGGGGGGGGGGGGGAGAAGTCACATTTTCCTTTTTGGAGATCTTCCGATTTCAAAATTAGATACTGTATTAATAACAAACTTCAAAAGAGCAAGGACGTCTTTTGGTGAAAGCAACGCCTATCCCAATGGACAGTTATTGATTACATCACATCCCTGATAACCCGAGCACCGTCGGGCGTCCCTGTTTGTATTATACAATATGGAATTATCCAAGACTTTAATCTAAAACGTATATGAAGTAAATTTGAAGAAAAATACTTTGTACGAAAATGGGTGTGAAAAATGGTGGCATGTTGATTGTGCACCCGCATTCAAATGTGGACGCATAAGACTTCATGACTATATTATCATGCTGAGTTTTATAGAAAACTCAGTTACCACTGTCAGGAAATGGTTTAAACAGTAAAGTATATAGCGCATATCCACGAAGCTCATCATGTACAATGTATAGTTTACCCCCGGCAGGCCATAACACTCCTGTATCCTTCTCAACTCCACGAGGAGTATACAGTGCAAACTGCCTGCACAAGCATTCTGACAAGATCGTTCGCTGCCCTCGTCCGGGTACTCATTTACTCCTGAGTTGAGTGAGGAAAGCAGAGTTAAGTGCCGTACCTAAGGACACAGCGCCCGAGTGGTCACCCGCCCATAGACTGATCACGATCAATGTAGCTTGACCACGCTGACCGGTTCAGCGAGCTGACTGTTCGACTACCAGCGCCTCATTTAACACGGTGAAGGTGGTGGTGTTGGTGGTAGTGGTGGCGGTGGTGATGATGATGGTGATGGTGATGGTAGTTTTGTTTTTAACAGTTGATGATGTTATGCTCATGTCAGCAATAATGACAACAATGACGAGGATGAGAATGGTAAAAGTGACAATGATAAAAGATAATATTGACATTGATGATGATAATAACATTGACGGCTATGATATCAAGCATGATTTTATTCATACTTTGCTGAAATGATATAATGTAGATTAACAGTATGCCAGTCATGAACAATGTAACTTACCTGTGGGGGACCGGACAGAGAAAAGCTTTTTTCAGAATCTACTCCCATGATAATATTAGCACCACGTCCATTCAACGAACCGACGTCAATCAACAATTGTATCGTGGGAAATATTCCAAATAGTCTCCTTCATGATGTTCTCATCACCCTGCAATGGACGATTTTCACAAAGTTATTCAGTCAAGTACTAATAGTAGTGGTTCACTGTATGTCGCACGACTTCGTAAGATTTTTTTTTTGCAACTGTATCAAACCGTCTTTAAATGGCATAGTGAGTGCTAAGACTGAAATTAATTCTTTCTTGTCTTCCTTTTCCCTCCAGCAGCTATTACTTTCCTTGAAAATGTATTGATTGGAGTTAGTATTGTAAAGTGCGTGTGGCATTACATAGTCATGAATCATGCGCTTTAGAAATGCTATGTATTATTATTATCACTGTTATTATTATTATTATTATTATTGATATTATTGTTATCATTATTATCATCATTGTTATCATTATTATAATTTTTTTTATTGATAACGACCTTTGTTGCCTTCCCTGTTTCCCAACGTCTAATTCAGTAAATGTTTAAGTTGGTATTAGCACAGGTAGATAAGAAAAATGGTACAGTTTAACAAACTGAGAAATGAATCAAAGTGTCTCGTGGGCGTAATTGTTTCTATTGACTTTCCCATTTATAACTCCGCTAAGTTTCAATGTTAAGATGTATAGTTGTAACAGAAAAGAGGAAAACCTGGCCCTTAACGTGTGCTCGGCCAAATTCTGACATGTACCACATATAACTTTAGGACCGACTTGCGGCCACGAGCCACAAATGACTTGTCACATTCGATGAGAAACATAAGCAAAAAGATGGAAGTCTGAAAGGAGATTACACAAAATGAAAGAGAGAAAGGAGAATAGTTGGATTTAATGATTTTTTGTGCACCAGCTTAAAATTAAACAACAAATTATTTTATCTTTTTTTTTTTCAATCAAGATATATTCATGCATCACCAACCAAAATCAATTCCTTTATCAAACACTCCCGCCGCCTATCATACCCCACCCCCAAACCACTTTCTACCTGCTGCAATCATTTTGTTGACCTGACTTCTTCCTAAATCTAAAAACACACCACCGTCCCCTGTGGCCTCGGCGTAAACCCTTGACTGCCTCCTTTCATTAATTCTCTCGCTACATCAGGCAATCATCCAGTAGGAGAACTGATTGAATACAGTGTCACCTCACTAAACCGACCGTTCTTGATGGAAATAATTCGTCAGTTGATAGCAGCCAGGTTCAAAGAGGCAGATCCTTCACTTTGTAATGTAGCTGAGGGTAGTCATAACAGCGCACAGAATCCCGATATTATCATTTCTTAATAGAATTGCACAGTATATTGCGTATGGGGTCCCAGTGGCTCAGAGGTATAGTTTTGGCCTTTGAAGCGAAAAGTACCGAGTTCAAATCCCAGCGGCAACAGTTGTTGTTTTTCTTCAGACCTAACCCCCCCCCCCCCACCCCTCCCCCTGATCCTGTTCAGGTAGGTGGGATCAAGAACCTAGTCCTATCAGAGACGGATGATAAACTCGGAGGTCCCGTGTGAACGTTGCGCACGTTAAAGAACTCGTGGCAGTTAAAAATCGATAAGAGTAGGCCGAAAGGCCGCTGTCCGGGGAAAAAAATAATTCCTACCACAAAGGTCACAGTGGGTTGATCACCTGCTCGGCCTAGTATCTTGATCCAGAGTAAATCCGCCACATAGAACGGGCCCTACATTGTAATAGTAACAGAATAGGGAACTGGATAAGACAGAAGAAAGTATATTGCTTATGGTTGGGATTCAGGCCTGTGAATATTATTGGCTCATCACGCACTGGTTTAAAATCATGCACTGTTTTGTATTATATTGATAGAAATAATGATAATAGGCCTATTAATGATGGGAGCAACAACTGCTACCACTGCTACGACTACTACTACTACTACCACAACCACTTACTATTACTACTACTACTTATTGGTGGTTTATGTTAAAGATGTTAAGCCTGGAGAGACATAACAATTATTTCAGCGATAGTAAAAGACGAAAACCTCTTAGTGGGATAACTTTCTCTTGTAACGGCATAATAATGATATATAATCACACTAATGATATCAATAATGATAATGATTCTATCCCTAATGATTATAGTGCAATGATGACAATGATTGATAATGGTAATAATTATAAGGAGACATATAATGATAATAAGGATAATGACGTGCTGCTGCTGATGATGATGATGATGATATTGATGATGGTGGTGGTGGTGATGATGATGGCGATGATGATAATAATTATAATAATAAGAGGACTAATAATGATGATGATGCTGTTAATGGGGGCCCCAGTGGCACAGAAGTACGGTTCTCGCCTCTGGAGTGAAAGGTGCCGGGTTCGATTCCCAGCAGTGACGCTGTCGGGTATTTTTCTATCGGAGACGGACGATAAACCCGGAGGTCCCGTGTGCACGTTGCGCCCCTGTCCGGGCAAAACTAATTCCTACCACAAAGGTCACAATGGGTTGATCACCTGCCTGGCTTAATATCTCGATCCAGAGAAATCCAGCCTCATAGTGCAGGCCTTACACTGTAATTGTAAAAGGGAACTGGATAAGAAAGAAAGAATGATGCAGATAATATTCATAATGATATCGATAGTCTAGACAAAAATTAATCTACATGTCTTGCAACTCAGCAACGATCCCACTGGGTTCATAATCCTTCATTAATACCATTGAATACACACAGCAATTCTAATTAGAGAACACCATTATATAGATCATTTATTGGGCTACCCCACACCTACAATACTAAATGGAAGAATTTGGCACTTTGACCTATTAGGTGATTGATAATTGTAATGACTGATTCAATCACTCCTTTTTAAAAAAATTCTCTTGGTAATCACATTTTAAACACCAATCATTTTTCTTTAACAATAAGCCTTAATCTCGATGAGTGAAAAAAATGTATTCATCAAACAAATAATACACAAATATGACATCGAAAGGTAAAACAGGAATTGATAAACAGAGAAAAAAATTTCTTAAAGATATCACACACAATTGTAGATAGTCAAAGTGATAGAATATATCTTATTGTCTAACACAAAGGCTCATCGATTCTAATAAAACCACGTATTCCATACATGCACAAAAAGTAGCAAAGCAATATCTAGTAGAATTATATCCATCCGCAGTAAAGAGGAGCGCTGGTAGAAGCGGTACCAGTACACCGCATTTTGTTTGGCCACACTTCATACGCTTGGATTACAGCGACCTCCAGTGACGGCGAGAGTCCATTATAAAAACATCGGACCCAGTGAGGGATATGGGCTGGGGAATTAAAAGGGTGTAAAAGTATGAAGTGGTCGGAGGTACATGAAGGAAAATGGATTCCGTGCTGGAGGACAGGGGTGGGGAGGTGAATTAGTGGACATGTTGTGGGTCGAATAGGTGCTGCTTCGGACAAATGGACACCGCCGTAATGGTCGGGAGATTTTGACGTAATGGACAAGCCATTTCCAAAGTTCAACAAAGAATGATTAGGGGTACGATACGCTCTGGCAATTTTTTGATTATTATGGCAATGCCCGAGAGTGTTGATCAACTATCTGTATTTATTTCTATTTCTATTTCTATTCTATCTCTCTATCTGTCAATATATCTATCTATCTATCTATTCTATCCATCCATCTATTCTACCCATCTATCTATACATCAATCAATCTATCCATACATCTATTGATTTATCTATCTATCTATCTAATTGCTGTCTGGGACAAATGGACACCCGTAATGGTCGGGAGATTTTTGCGTAATGGACAGCTCATTTCCAAAGTTCAACAAAGAATGAGTAAGAGTCAATACGGTCTGAGAATTCTTTATGGAAATGAAATAACAGTGTTAAATCAACAGCCTGTATTTGTCTATATTTCTATCTATCTATCAATCTTTCTGTCTATCTATTTATCTATCTATTGATCTATCTATATATCTATCAAACTAATCTATCAATCTATCAATATATCAATCTATTAATCTGTCAATCTATTAATCTATCCAGGTATCTATCCATATATCTATCTATCTGTCTGTCTATACTTGATAATACCAGCTAGTGAACTATTTGTCTATCTAACAATATTTAGGCCCCCTATCTATCTAGGCACCCACCAAGTTAACTATATCCAATCTAGTTACATCAATCTATTTCGTATAGTCTACGTATCTTTGAAGTCTTCAGTGTATCTTGATACACTCAAACACAAAGCAACGGCGGGTAAATTTATAGTCTACGTATCTTTGAAGTCTTCAGTGGATCTTGATACACTCAAACACAAAGCAACGGCTGGTAAATTTATTTTTTATCACATATTTGATCATTTCAATATTTTTACTCCTTGTTTTTTTTTTACACTTTATATTTTGATTCTAATGATTGTGTCTAATCTGTTATAATGAATAGTAGGCGGGCACGTCTTTACTTTTTTTTCTTGGTTCTTATCATTGCCATGTAACATTTTTTTCATTATATCAAACTGTTCTTTTATTTTTCATTCCTAATTTCCTATTGTCATCAATTATTGCTAGGTGTCGTGTGTGCCCCTTTTCATTCCTGTCGATATTCATATCCAATTATTATGGCATGCCTTATGTTTATATTATACACGTACTGAAATGTTTCATTTTGCAACAAATTTACTGCTTATTTTAAGTGAGACATTAAGAGGAGCAAGCGTGGCGGTTAGCTCAGTTGGTAGAGCGTGTGAGTCACTAACTCTAGCAAGGTAGTGTTGCTGTTGGCAAGAGTGGGTTCAATCTCCGCAGTCGACATAACCACTTTTCTTCTCTATAGCTGTTTTTCCTGGCACTTTCACATTTTCCTACTTTCATTGGGACCTGTTTATTTCAGTTTCCCACTTACAATATCTTTAGATGGAAAGACTCGATTTTGTGTTGTACACTCAATGAATGAGGCCTTGATAATCAATACGCGTCAGTAGTTGAGTAAGGCCGTGTTGTGGTACCGTGTTTTATGTTCTTCGCCTTAATCGCAAAATCACACATTTACACATCATTATGGTCTTTATCATTATGGCCAAGATCATGTGCTAGCATTTCGCTTACCCTCTTCAACAGCCACACATTAATCACAAGGTACCTGTTCTACACAAGTACAGCCCGCTCTTAGCGTGATTGTATGGTAAACACTTTGGGTGACCAGAGCGGAGTGGCAAAGTGTGACCCTCGAGATGGCACTTAAATCGATTAGGGCTGTCACTCTTAGAATGATGGCCGGTCGTAAAGGGTTCATTATTGACCGGTAAAATAGCATGTGATATTACACTATAACGAGATAGATACACGTTAAGCTGCTGGTTTTACGTTCATTGATTCTAAATCGTTCACTCGTGACCAAAGGCGGGGCTCATTCCCGTAGGCTCGTAATGTTTTGCGACGTTAAATATCACGGCATCCGGTGTCTATGTATGTATCTACATTATATTATCTATCTATCAATCTAAACATATCTCTATCTATTCATCTATCTACATATCAATCCCACCACCCACCGAATCAAGAAAGAGCCTCGGTCTGTCAATAATCTATCATTCTAGTCATCTCTCTGTCTATGTATCTATCTATGTATGTAGGAATGAATACCATGTCAATTTATCTGTCTGATATTTATCTACGTTTATTACTTGAGTGAGATCCCGCCAATTTGTAGTGTAAACTGTATCAGGAATACAGATAACAAACATTTTCCTTCTAAGTTTAATCGTCGTTGTTTCCGTTCCTGTAGGCCCGTTATCAACTGTCAATCGCTTTTAGTCAACCCATATTGGACAACTTAATACAAACACTTACGACAGAGAACCGACCAATGACCTTGAGACATTTAATATAGATGGACAGAGAGGACGACTTATA
>JARBEQ010152022.1:0-13165 GCA_030265355.1 Tritonia tetraquetra | reverse complement strand
GAGAAATCCAGACTCATTGTGCTGGCCCTACACTGTAATGGTAAAAGGGAATTGGATAAGAAAGAAAGAAAGATGTTCTTGCTTGTAAATTACTCATTTTGACCTATTTCATACTTACCTTATCTGACAGCTGCCCTTGAAATATGGCGTATTTCATGTTCAAAGCCCAATATTTTCATACTAATCCATTTAATACTTCTTGAAGTTATGTTCTCATCAAAGTTCAACATTTTTTCTTTATTTCTGTAGCAGTGTTATATTTCTAGTGTCATACATTTAATTTATATGAATTTCTAAAACACAACAGGGCGAGGCTTTGTTTCTCTATCTGGGGATCTAGTGGCGATTGAGTTAAACCCCACACGTCTGTATCCAGAGGTGAATGTCTAAACCACTTGGCCACCAATACAAAATCAATTCATTTTCAAATCAATCTATTTCATATTAAAAAATTGTGGTAAAAGTCATATTTACAGGTGACAACAAATGCATTGGGGCGTCCTCTGACTCTGGTTTAAAGTCTGTCTTCTTTTGTTCGGAGGCAAAGATATGTCTGATGCATCCAATAATTGCTCCAATTGAACGATCCAGTCCGGTATCAATTTTACTTTCCATGGCTTCACGCAGTTCTCGTTTCCTCTTAACACAATCCCCATGGTGCTGTGAAGACCTTAAAACAAAGTAAATCAATTCTTTCACAAGATAATCCATGAAAATCAGGAACACCATTAAACTTATTTTCATCATGTCTAAAATATTTTGAGCCATAACAATTAACCTGTTTCTTTCCTGTCAACCATACCATAGACGTTAGTTCAATTGTCATCAATGCCAAAGTTTCAGACTCTAGATCTCAAAAGCACAACAATACCATACACACAGAAAAAACAATCATATCAGTTACAGGTCAATTTCAAAATTGTATCAAATGATTTAAATGAATAAACTTTAATAAATCTAACGAACAAAAAACAGGAAATAAATCTCTTTAAAAAAATTCTTACATGACAAGTGGAATGAAGTTGTCTGTGAATTGTTTTTCAAAAAGGTGAAACAATGTATTTGCTTGGCTGACGACATCAAAGAAAAATATCTCGGGCTCCAACTTAGGCTCAGCAGAAGGAATTCCTGGGGAACAAACAAATGTAACTATCAGCTTGAGTAAACAATTAGGTGCCTATATATATGCGATGCATGATAACATTTCTTTTATAAATAACTTTGCTGCTTTACTCGTTTGTTGAACTGTATCTCTCTAAAACAACTAAACAGTGTTACGACAAGCCACATAATCAACGCTGAAAGTGATGTAAGTATGTCCTGGGACTGCTGATTTTTTTGGGTGAAAAAATTTGAATTTCTTATCCAACCATAAGTAAACAATGCAGCCTGCATTAGCCCGCACACAAAAAACACATTGAGTGACACAGTGTGTGTTGCTCAGCAGTCTGAGAGTTAAGAGCCTTTATGGCGCCAGTGCTTAACCCAGTTTCGTGAAGCGGACAAGTGACGATTTGCTATATTCTGACTAAATAGGATGCTAGTCTATCCCAGATTACTTTCCCATTGCTTAGATGAGAATTAATACCATATCCGAGACCAAGGGGGAAAAAAAGTGCCTGAAGTGGGACTCGAACCCACAACCATCACAATGAAAGTCTGCTGTCTTAACCACTGCACCATCTTGTCTCCTGATAGGCACACAAGACCCTGTCCATTTGGATGAGTGAGAAGGTGATTCACTCACTGTGTCCATTGCTGCTCTATCATGTTGTTTGTATGCCACTGGTTATTCACAAATTAGGGGGCGTGCCTAGCTCAGTGGTCAAACCACTTGACTTTGGGCGTGGAGGACCAGGGTTCAAGTCCTGCCTGGTGCAGAATTTCTTTCTCTGGACCTTTCAGAGTTTTCAAGGCTCTGCCCTGGAGATTCACATGGAATCCTCTCAAGTTCTGTTGAACCGCCTTTGATACGACCTTTATGTGTTAAAAAGGATGTTAAGCTTCAAACTTTAGAACTTTTTATTCACAAATTAGTATCAAAGCTGTTAGTTTTATGCAACATATTATAGATCATATCAAAGGGGGGATCTCCAATTTATACTCCATCTCCGATGGGACGTTATTCCATAGGAAAGAGCTATAAAAACTCTGAAAAAGTCCAAAGGAAGAAATACTCAAATCGCTGCCAGGATTCAAACACAGGACCTTCTGCATACAAGGTGAAAGCATTATGGCTAGGCTATGATGCCCTCTACAGATTAGCATCAAACGTCCTCCAGAAAACAACCCACATAATTAATGTACAACTCCGTAAGACGACCGACAACATAGTTTCCCCTTACCAATTGTTTTGGTAAGCAAGAATATTGTGTTAATACATGGAAACAGTGCTTTGCAATGTTTGAGCACATACCTAAAAGGCCTATTTCCACTGCGTAGTCAATATGCTCAGTCACCAAATACTGTATGAGAACATCCATAATTTTGATGGCATTTGGTGCAAGGTCAGATGATGATGAAAGCTACAATAAAAAATATCAAAACATCATTATTTTTTTTCTAAGCACATATTATGCTTGAATTCATTGATTGACGATTGGTTTACTTCAAAGAACAACATTAAGAAGTCTTCCAGTAAAATTCTCTACGAAACAATCAAGCAATTATCTTAAGAACCATATGGTTACTGGAGAGGTACTGAAGTTATCAGGACAAATTTATTTTCACAAATTAGATTTCCTTTAACATTTTCCGGATCTGACCACCTCTACTAATATTCTATGACATACTATAATCATTACTCTGATGCATTGACTGATTCACTTTCTTAAATTCAAACACTAGAAAAAAGAGAGCAATTGATACGAATGATCACTGTAAAACAAAGAAAAATTCCTACAAATGGTGGCCTATGCATGAGGGGCACATGTTTGTTGTAACTTGTTCTATAGATATATGATTATGTATTGTTTATATTCATGTACTATGTAATGTGTTACTGTTATAATTGATTATGAATGTTCGTAAAGGACAAATAAAGTTTACTTTCTTTTTTTAAGTACAAGATGAGATCCCACAATTTGTGGTGAACACTGCATAAAAATTACAGATAAAAAACTGTTTTCCCTCAGAGTTTGATCATCGCCATTCCAGCGGAGATAGAGAGGGTACGTGTTTACAAATAATAACTGACATGCTGACTGCCTGGTTTATGACTGGACAATAACAACTTGGGGAGAGTACAAAAATAGAAAGTGTTTTAATTTCATCCTTTGAAATGATGACAGGGCCTGTGTCAAGGGACACCATGGCAAAACATATATTGTGATTCACAAAAGTAAACAACCCCTTTGTTTACTTTTGTGAATCACAATATATGTTTAGCAACGGTGTCAGAGGCGCAGAGGTACGATTCTTGCCTCTGAAGCGAAAGGTACATGGTTCGATTCCCGGCAGCGTCGGCCATTTTTCTCCGTAAAACTCGGTGAAAACCTATAAGCCCTCCCCTGATCCTATTCAGGTAGGTGGGATCAAAGAACCTAGTCCTATCGGAGACGGACGATAAACTCGGAGGTCCCGTGTGCACATTGCGCATGTTAAAGAACCCTTGGCAGTTAAAAATCGATAAGATTACATAGTGCTGGCCCTACACTGTAATGGTAAAAGGGAATTGGATAAGAAAGAAAGAAAAGTAAACAAAAACAATGGTAGATTAACAAATTTCATTGATTTGTTTCAATACATACAGAAAATGGAACTGTTGTATTTTATTTATGTCCTTATTCTATTTTTAATACATGTTCAGTGGATTGCTCATGGCGCCAATGTGGGCTGATCACATGCTTGTCTGAAATCCTTGGATTCATAGCTTTTCTGGATTCATAGCTTTTCCAGCTCTATGTTTTGCCACATGTGGTGGTTGTGCACCATTTGTGCCAGAACATGGAGCTGGCCCCAACACAGTGTTGCGGTATTAATGGGGCTTGATGAAACAAACAAGCAATGTTTCTTAATAAAGTCTCTAGGCTCAACAAAAAAATTAAAAAATTATATTAGAGACCATACCAGTTGACAACGTTTGAAAGCATTTTTTGTATCTTGAAGAACATTGATGGTCACTTCCTGGGACAAAAAAGTCTCTCCACCAAAGTTTTCTGTATTTGGACCAGTCTTCCCAATTTTTGCTTGAAATTCCCGTTTTAGATCATGCAAGCTGAAATGACATAATGGAACAAAATATTATTAGCCTTTGTCACATTTTTTTTCTGAATTAAGTACTTGTCATGGAAGCTACAAGAATTTTGATAATTCTTCCTGCTTCTTATCCAGTTTGCTGTTACTGTTACCATTACAATGTAGGGCCCACTCAATGAGGCGGATTTACTCTGGATCAAGATAACTTTAATCAACTCAGTGTAAAAGTATTTCCATCTGCTATCTATATCACAGAAACATTTTCACAACAGAGAAAAAATGACGTATGTGTAATCCTAGTGAAATAGAAAACCTACATTATAAAATTCCATCTTATGCCTAATGTATGACTTCCTATAATTTTTCATTTTAGATTTTTGATTTAGAAAATTAAAAATAAGGTTGGTTTATCTATAAAATCATATACAGAAAGCTTATTTATAGCTTACCCGCCAAATTGAATATGCCTCTTCACGTGATCCTTTTTCTCATAGTAAGTTTGTAATGCACCACTGCAGTTTTGCTTCAATGACTGCAATTCCACCCTAAAAGTAGGAAAAAAATGGAAATCCTCTATGTCAATACATCGTTCATAATTCCTTGCAGTGACCACCATTAATCACAGAAGACAATTTGGGCTGTATGATGGAAGAAATTAAATGGTTGCTATTTTAGTCAGGTTGGGTTTTTATAGTTAGAGTGTGTAATTAACTTCATGAAAATGTATTTTTTTAAAGAACCCCATACCCCTGACATAATCCAAAAAAAATTGAAAGAAAAGTGTTAATATTATTTGTCAACACAAAGAATACTTTTGAAAAATTCAAATTAGTCTCAGCTATAAATTCTATTTTAACTCATGCAAATGACAACTATCTAATAATCATGTAGTGCCATTTAGTCTTCAGATTGTTTACAGTATGTGTGAATAAAAAAATAAAATAAAAATTAAGTTCATTTTATATGTGCCAGACGGTCCTCAGTCAGTGACAACAGCTATACTAGATAAAATCACTAATTATATAATACTCACTCAATGTATTTGTCTAGGTGTTTAACAAAGATTGAACGGGTCAGTTTGCTCAAGAATGTAGAATCTCCCAGTTTAAACTCATGGTCAATGCTAGCCTTGGATAAATCAGTGGTCAATTTTGATGTCCTGAAAATAAACATTTACAAGACATTTATGCAATAAATTTTCTTTTCATACATTCATGACCATCTAAACAAACATTAAAGAGACAGAAATGAATCCTAGGGGGAAAAAATCACACATATGCTATTCGTTTTCACATGTTAATTCGTTATAACCCTCAAACAATATGTCCCTTGATGACTTTGTTTTGTTTGGTGCTCTTTTTGGTGTTTGAGGGCACTAAAGATACAGAAAGATAACATAAGGCCCGCACAGAGTATTCAAAGAGTACAATAGTCCATGATTGGATAAACACCATTTGAAAGATAAATGAACAAAGAATACGTCTATATAAAAATAATTTCGGGACCCCCCCCCCCCCTTCCCCACAGTACACTTAAGTTTTGGATTTATACAGTATGTGGAGTAGCACATGCGAGTGGGTTTATGTCACATACGTGGTATGCAGTGCAGCAGCCAAGTGGTTACATAGAAACACAAATAAAGACAAGTTTGAAAGTTACCTGATGTACATGTCATACAGATTGTTTAAGTAAACCTCCGGATCGGCTTGGTTTTCCAACATGGAGGCAACATGACCCTGAAAAAGTTTTTAAAAACATAAGTTTTGAGTTAAAGGATCAAAATAACAAATCAACGGAAAATCCAAAAGGAAATAATAATTTAATGGAAACATTGAAAACAGCTTGTAGTGATTTATATATACCAATGGTTTATAAATTGCTCACACCCTTTTTATTCACATGTTTTAAAAGCTATTAGTAGTCACTGATACATTCTTGTTAAAACAAAAAATGCAAAAGACACCCGAGATCCATTTTACCATTCAGTATAAGACTTGTTAAATCAAACGTATTGTTAGATAATGTAGTTAACATCTCCTTTCCTTCAACCCATTGGTACTTTTATCACTAATTTGTATTTTTTTTCCTGCGGTATTGTATTTCAAAATTTATAATCCCCTAATAAAAGACTGGTCATCCCTAACATGCCAGCGATGATCCACCAGGCTAAAAACAGGTCAATAAGGGGAACGACCTAGGCTTCTAATGCCCACAGCTCTCCCTGACACCATCAGACAAAGGAGAGTAAGTGAGTAATCCCCTTAATCTTTTGTTGTCTTTCCATGTAGGGATGTCTATTTTATATACTAATGCCTTTCTCAGATATTTCTAACTGGGCTATAATCCTGTTTCATCATTATTATCATTGTTCAAGTAAAACAGTAAAAAAAATAAAAATGAACAACTAAACTTCATTATCTTTATTTACAAATCTTTTCTTACTAAAGTAAAAGACAATCAATGCATGTCAAATTTGCTAGTCTCTCTGTTTTCTAAAATCACACATATACACAGACACCAACAGAAACAAGCACACCCAGACATACACATAATCAAAGCATGCCAAACCTGGACTGCATTTTGCAGAAAAGATTTATCAAAAGAGGACCTCAGTGAAAGTAGTAAAAAAAAAAATGTAGTTACATTTACATAGATCTCTAAGTCAGACAATCCTTGGACAAAATAGGACATGATAAATACAAACAATAATGATATAACAAAACATTTAATATGAAGTGCATTGAAGATCTCTTTAATCATAACTTCATGATAAAGTTGATAATTTAAAAATCTTCACATAGGTTTTGAACAAAATGGTATTGGTACATACAGGAGTCAAAGAGAGAGTAGAAAACATAGGAAGTAAATAGGGGATAGAAGACGATTCAAAATGTTTTATATTTTTGTGCAAAAGACACCATGAGATGCGGAGAGAAGAGAAATACCTGAACAGTTCCTTGAAAGACATTTTGTACCAATTTACTCATCACCATGTCAGGATTGGAAAAAACGGCTTTGGCAAGCCTGCTGGTATCAACACACATTGGAACAATATCATCAAAAATATTGTCATGTCTCTTGACACCCTGAGGATCAAGTCATATCATCAAAAATAAAACAGACTCATTTTTACGTGATTTGTAACACAATAGACATTTCAGTTAAATTTCACATGACATTAGCAATTTGATTAAAAGGAGATATTGCTTACCGTCAATATTTATCTAAGACATCTTTATCTTACTCTAAACAAGTTGAAAGTCCTAATCAATTAATTATATATTTTTCATTTCGACACTGGATTAAGATAAATAATGCCCAATATGTCTGTTTTTTAGAACCTCGACAAACTTACCAGAAAAAGGTCCAAAGATTTTTTTTACAGTGCCTACCCTTGCCACATATAGACCTAAACATCTAGCTATACTTTCTCAACTTTTAAATCCATTCCATTTTCAGAACAAGTAGCCATCTATCAGTGATATCTATACAATTAATTCACTCTGAAAATGTTCTTATAGGTATGTTTTGAAAAAAATACCACCCAGTTGGGATTTACATAAAGCAAAAGACCTAGCTTTATGACCGCCTGCGAGCATGTGTGTGAGAGAGTGTGTGCGTGATTGTTTGTGTAATGTTAGGAAAGTATGTTGGCAGAACTATGGCCGTGCCAAGAAATGATATAATTACAAAATTTAAGAGGATATGAAATGGGAGACCCTACCATCTACTAACTTAACTACCAGCATATTCTTTCTCTCTCTCTCCCTCCATTTAAACAGAAAGGGCAACTTTTCTCACGACTCGCACATACCATTTATTCATTCCTGCTCCTCTGTCTCTCCCTTCTCTATCACTATCACACTTAACACATCATGTGGCAGTGCCGGATTCGAAACCAGGACCTTCTGCTCACAGGGAGAATGCGTCACCGCTATGCTATGACGCAGGCCCCATCCAGGCACGAGAATACATTTTGTCCTTGTCACTCAAAAAGTCACGCTGCATCCATGTTTTCACAGTACACAGGTGACACACTTGATAACTTTGCAAATAAATGTGACAAACTGTATGTCAGTAGAGTCTTTATAGTATAGTAGGCCTAGATTGTTCATGTGTTCCCCTGGTAGGGTGTCTTATTTCTCATTCATTTGAACCAACCATTCATCTTATTTCTACCAAATCACGGGCTTAGTAATACTTTACGGTAACATACACAGTGTGAACACAACTTTATCTGACACGTCTCGCTACTACACACCTCGCACGCGTGTAAACACATTTATTACTATTATTATGATTTTACAATTTGTATGACAAGAGATAGGGAGAGAGAGAGCGAAAGCGGATGGTTAGAAGGCCCTTCCAGTAGGGTCTCACATTTCTCAAATTATGAGTTCTGCGGTGGTCATTCAATAATTCAACATAATATGCATTTACCATTCAAATGGTATGGTCTTAATTAAAGTCGATGTGCTTCTTAAATAAATGAGAGAGAGAGAGAGAAAGAGAGAGGGAGAGAAAGAGAGAGAAAGAGAAAGGGAGGGAGAGATAGAAAGGGAGAGAGAGGAGGGGGGGGGGGGGGGTCGTATTAAAGTCGATGTGCTTCTTCAGTAACAATAACAGGAGAGAGCGTGCGTGCATGTGTAGACACACGACATAATGACGGCACAGACCTTCTTTAGTACGAATTAAATAAACACTACAAACCTTTTGTCGTTCTGTGATGAACACATCAATGCATTGTCCAAAGCTCTGAAAGATAAAGTCAATTAAAGAAATCCAAGGATTATGCATTATGTCATAGAAATACTAGGTTTTGAGGGGGGGGGGGGGAGAGATGATTAAAAAGTGCTAAAGCTTGAAGTTTTACGCCCTTTTCAACACTTAAGGCGGATCAACAGAATTTGAGAAGATCCGATGAGAATCTTCAGGGCAGAGCCAGGAAAACTCTGAAAGTCCCAGAGAATATACCCTACACAAGACGGGTGACTTAACCACTGAGTTAGATATGCCTCCGGGTTGTATTTGAGTGACGCATTCTTGTCATTGCAGCTATAGCGGGTGCTTATATTGAGATTTTCCACAGTGCCAGACATCAACCATTCTTTCCTCTCTCTGGGCTAACTTTGAGTTGCACATTTACCACTAACTGTTTGATTTAATTGAACGCAGGATTTAACTTGATCTAATCGTTACACTCGATTTGTTATACATATTCTGATGTTTTCATGAAGAAGGGAGAATAACACTAATGCAGTATTAGCCTTATCCCCCTTCTTCGTGAAAAGGACAATATTGGTTTTGCAATATGCTCCCTTATAAAAAAAATCCCAAAGAAAATGATGCACATCACGGAAGACATTCCATTCCACGTACACAATAAAAAAAAATTATTTGTATTATTTGTCCCATGATCAGTCATTTGTTTGTGCCTTCCTTATATTTTATCTCTATTATACATTAACCCATTGATCCCTGGTCATTTGTTTTGTCTTACAGGTACTGAGCGTAAGCATTTTAAAAGATTTCCTAAATGACAAATCCCATAGTTAGAATCATAATACAGCTTGTAAAATTAAACGTAACTCACATGCAGTGTAAAAAAGACCCTTTAAGTTTTATTTACTTAAAAAAAATAGGGTTTTTTTTGTTACATGACATTAAATATACTAATAAAACCACAATTTCACAAAGTTTTTAAAACTGCACATTATGACCTATGAATAGTTATGTTTACATTTATCTTATCAAAAATAGAAAAATTACAAATTCATATGGATATATATACTGCATAAAAGAGTTAGTGCTTAAAAAATAACATCTCTCACACACACTCACACGGACACACACACAATTGATTTACATTATCATTGCCTGTCATTTAAGAAGAAAACCATCATCTAGAGTGTTTCCCAGATGTAGAAAGTGACTGTCTCTAATCCATAGTTACTTTCACTATGAAAGCAGTTGAAAAGTATAATGAAATGAGGGGAATACATGTCCTCAGGCCACAGTAATAAATGTCCTTAGGGCTCAGTGAGTTAAAAGCAGTCACAAAATAAGATTCAATGGTTTAAATGATTATTCTAAGAAGTGTCACAAATATGTTCATAAATACCCTCCCCAATGGCATTCACTGTAATACCTTAAAATGCTGTAAAAGATTGGTAATTCTGCGCATCTTTTTCTTGTCGTCATCTTTCTGGCCCTTTTGAAACTCAGAAATAAGCTCCCTCTCAACAGCATCATATTTTTCTGTGAAGTTAAGACATACATTATTATAAGACTCCATAAAAGTGAATAAAAGAAGCCCACTATAAGCTCCATATCTACCATAGTCTTCACTTCCTAAGCATAAAAGTCATTATCAAATGCAACTTCGCTAACTTCTTTCTACTCAACACAATAACTATGGCTACTCAATCTCATTTATAAAAAGAAAAATTACTTAACCCTTTTGATGAGCTGACAAATAGATCCATCAAAGTCTATGTATACAGTAAAACCTCATAATACCACACACCACCCGTTACACTGCCGCTCTCGCTTACCACCTGATTTTCACCATGGTGTGGTGGATTGGATATTTTGTTCACTCAAACCTTTCAAAATAATGACATTCTCTTTATAACCCCAGCTGTGCTTTGGTCTCAAAGTTGACGGTATAACAAGGTTTCACTGTATTGTTTGATACAAATTCTAACAACAATACAAGGACATAAAAGGTTTTGGGTATTTACCCTTCTTCAGCAAGACATAAATAACAACAAAAATAAACAAAAAACAAACACCAGTATCAATGAAAAAAATATTAGAATCAAAACAAGGTAGCTTTAGTGCAAAGGAAAGTTGTCAAGAACAAAAACACTGCTCATCAGAAGTGTTGCACAGAGCGCTCCAACTAGAGGGTTTGGAAAAGATGTGTGAATGCCCCAAGAATGGCGCGAAGACAAGACCCCTAGTGATAGCAGAAGAAGACCCACCACATATTAGCGCAAAGACTAAAATGGCTACTCAATCCCATTTATAAAAAGGAGAATTACTTTACCCTTTTGACAAGCTTATATATCTATCAGATATCAGGATCTTTCAGAGTTTCTGAGACCCTGCCCTGGAAATTATCAGACAGAATCTTCAACTTCAAGTTAATATGACAGATGACCTTTTAAACTGAAGCTGTTACCTTTGAGATGATCTCACACTTTACCATTGGGGTATTTCTTTTCTTTTCAAACAAGAGACTTTCTTTTCTATAACTATACAATGCATAAGTTTTATATTTTCATTTACCCTACCTCACCTCTCACTCTGATAATTTTCTTTTCTCCTCCTCCTTAGTTTTTCATCATCACCATAACCCTTCCAATCATCCATCTCTTTCCTACCATCAATTTGCAAGTTTGGTAGGTGTATATATCATGATGTTGTCACCACTCAATTATGTTTTCTACACAAATTAGGGAGAGAAAAGCATATTGTTGCTGTCCGATCATAAATGCACAATTAAATTTTTTACAAACTTTTTGACCATAAGGCACCTTATCATTTGCAAAAAATCCTTTTCAATGGGAAATTTGTCAGCCAATCAAAATGACGATTTTGTGTCATATACAAGTTTTGCGATCTCAAATGTTAATGGTCTAAGCGTACATTTACATCACAAGAGGACAAGCATAAATAATGTCATTTTACGTTTAGAGTCTGACTTCAACAATATATATGTTTGAGAGAGAGACGGGTGCTGAGAGAGACAGAGATCAAAATAATCTAATGAGTTTACCTGCTATTCTTTGCCGAGCATTATCAAACCTGAAGATAAAAATAACAGAAGAAGCTTCATCACATCATATGACAGACATCTTAACAAATAATTCCTACTAATTATTGAAAATATGAATTGAATACAATCGACTACGCAAGGCACAGTGGGCTGATCACCTGCTTGTCTTATCTACCTGATCCAGAGTTTTTCCAGCACTGTGTTCAGTTTGTTGGGGGAGCGGGAAAAATATCAACACATCTGAAGTTCAACACAACTGCTGGACTTCACCAAGGTCATTGACCAGCAAAAATTTGTACCATGCATGAATTTTTAACTAAACATTTGAATGATTTGGGTTTAATCCCTATAAGCGGCAAGTCTGTCATAGTAAGAGAAAGATGCTTGGGCCGAATGACAAAATTGGTATGCCAAACCAGTATCCTCTTTTTATATTCTTGGTTAGTGTGACCTTGGAATCAAAACATAAACAAAAAATCAACTCATCAATTTTATTTTTATATAGACATTGAATGATCAGGGGTGTAAATTTAGTTCAACTCATGAGTTGCGATGCTTGTGTTGAAGTCAACACATACAAATAGTTCCAAAGACAAAATTCAACTCAACAGACTCAAACATATTCCACAGTAACTTCATTTGTCTGCAAATAAAAGTGAGTCGCATAAATTTTACAACAGATGGAGAAAAAAAAGGAGTTAAGCAATTTATTTAATAAAACTTACCTTCCCCCTACAGGTAGCTCTAGGGCAATCAAATGTAATTTTTGTATCACATCTGCAGTAAGGTGAATCTGAAAATTAAAATAAATTGTTTACTGAACTGTGTTCTTCCAAAGAAGGTCCAGTATACACTTAGAAAATAGTCAGACAAGGATAGACTCATTAGACAATTTAGTTTTCCCTATATATCATATTGGAGAAGAATCTTTCCTGGGGATCTTTCAGAGTTTTAAAGGCCCTGCTCTGTAGGTTATAAGAATCCATGACAGATGACCTTTAAACTGAAGCTGTTACCTTTGAGATGATCTCCTGTGTTGAAAAGGGCAAAAAAACTAAAAACTTGAAAAATGTACAAAACTTTTTGTCCATCGTTACTAGCTCATCTGGGGAACCTTGGCAGTCCTGGAGGAATAGGATGACAAGCATCAGGAGAAGACAAATACTCCAACCCAGCGGGTCCTCC